>JBBMKA010023752.1:0-27288 GCA_037833695.1 Sechiopsis laciniata | reverse complement strand
AATGTTAATTATTGAAGAAAAATATTCATATGAATAGATAATTTCATCAACAAATATATTTTTATTTGAAAATTAAAAAGGTAAAATATAGAAAAATAAAAAAAAAAAACGAGAAGGGGAATGGGATTCCCCACGGGTACCCAGCTCCGCGGAAAAATGGACACCTCTATTTGTTAATTCATATTTCAAAATGGCAATGAAGTTCTTTCGTTCTTCTTTCAACACGTTTTCTATTTTTCCCGTATGAGCATACGATTTTATGCTTAAAAATATTCTAATTGTCTTTTTAAATTAATAAAAATATCGCAGATGCTATTAATACGAGGGTTGGGCAAGTGGAAAGTGCATTTGACTAATCTTTCAACCTTTCAATAGCAAAATATCATTTTAGTTATTGAATTTGAGATTTGTTTTATTTTAATGCATAAATTTTAAAAAGTATAATTTTGATCGATCATCTTTGAAGTTAATTCCATTTTAGTTCGTAAATTTTCAAAAGTTTAATTTTAATTTATAATTTTGAGATTTATTTTATTACTGTTCCTAAATAATAATTAAAAAAAAAAAGAATGGGTCTTTAGAATTTATTTATTTATTATTATTTTTTAATTATCAACTTTTTCTATAAATTTTATATCATATTTTATCTTTAATTATATTAAAAGAATAGAAAACTTGCAAGATTAGTCAAATTTAGAAAATAATTATCAATAAAGTCATTTAAAAAAAAAGTATAGCAATTATAGTCATTCATTTTAATAATAATGCATTAGTAATACATAATATTATATTAATGAATATTTATAATACAATATTAATGACTAAAAAATGAAAATACTTTAAAATTTGCCTACATTTGTAATTATTTTATGAGAAGAGTATATCTCATACAATTTTCCTAAAATGATTAACATTGTTAAACCAATTTTTTAAACTAAATTGAACTTTTAATAATTCAAGGACTAAAATAAAACGAAACTCAAAATTCATAGACTAAAACTAGACTATTGAAAGTTGGGAGACCAACCGAAACAAATATCAAAGAAAATGGTATTTTACCAAAAAAAGGATTTTTTTTTTGTCTATCTATCATATTTGACCCGAATAGTCAATCTAATATTAGGAGTTAGATTTTTTTTTCCTTTTGAAACGTCTCAGGAGTTGATTATATTCTTTTTTTTGAAAATAAATTTATAGAATGCGTTTTTAAATTGATAAAGATTTATGGTGTAATATTTAAATTTATGATTTTTTGAACACTCAGACTATACGTTAGGAAGTAGAAAATTTTAACTTATACCCTCTTAATTATTGTCACATATTTATATTAGTTAAGATATTGTTCTTAATTAAAAAAATAATTAAATATTCGAACAAAATCGAGCTAATGATTTTGTTGACATTAATTCGATTCTCTTTTTGTAGAATCAATTAGATCCGATCAATTTACCGTTTGGCCTAAAAAACAAAGAAAAATGAATCAATAATTTTATCTTTTATTAGACATTAACTCAGTTCATCTTTTTTAATAAATTGATTGGATGTGTTCAGTTCTTAGTTTGATCTAAACGGAAGAAAATTGAACCAATATCAACCCTATTGAATTATATAAACCAAATTGAAATTATATCGAAAGTGTAGAGATTAAAAAAGTAATTTTCCCCAAAAAAACAAATTATGTAGGACCAATTTTCAATTAGTTATGTTTATAAAGTAGCTTTGGACATTGTCTTCCTAAAGGTATTTGCTGCTTTTTCTAACCACCTCTTAAAATTCTTATTTTATTTCACCTTTTCATCTTGAGGTTCGAAATTTTTAACAAATACTTTTGACATTAATTGTTTTAAAATTTATAGTAGTCCAAATATTCAAAACCAAATTATACAAATGTTTAAATTGTCCGTATGAATATAATTCAACTCTAATTGATATGTTTTTTTTTTAGATTAGAAGTTCAAATTCCATATTCTACTTTTATTATATTAAAAAAAAAAGTTTAAATTTAACCCCAAAAATAGCCAACATTAATCATAAATTAAACATGTAATTTGATTAGAAAAATTAAAACCCAAAAAATCAGTTCCATCTAACTACAAAAATGTTCATATATAGTGGGACATCTTTTACAAACGTCCCTTCTACAAGATATTGTTAAAACATTATTTTGTTGTTTTACCCAATACTTAGGATGTTCAAAGTTTTCAATTTAAGTTTTGGGACACGTAATTAAAACGTGGATTATTACAAGGAATGTGAAATGTGAACCGACCATCCATGCATAGCAAAAATATGAAATATTTAACCTATAAATTTAAGTTTCACTGAATTGAAATCAATCAATTTTGTAACTATCACTCTAAGGTGATTCAAACTTTTTTAAAAATTTTGACCTAGGAAGATTTTTTTTCTCCATTTTTACTAATAAAAAAATCCCATTTCTTAACAGGCTTTTAAAATAATAATAATAATAATTGTGAGGTTGTTATTATTTAAACTTATTTGTATCCATAATTGATTATTCAATAATTGCTTTTGCAGTACTAAATCTAGCTTGGAACTTCTCGACAAATCCATTCAAAAGATTCTTTGAGATATTTTGTATAAAAATATTATGTATCGATGAGAACAATTATAAGATGAATCATTATTTGTATTTATAATATCTAGAATCATCATGATGAAACTATATATAAACTATGTTTGAGTTCACGATTGAGAGGAACAAAATAATATGAAATTAAAAAAAAAGAAAAGTGATTACATAGATAATGAAAAATATTTATGAAAAAAAATGAGTATGAAAATTATTGACTCATAATTATTTTTTCGACTTCAAACATCCATTTATTAACAAGTATTTTTGATGAATTTAGGTTTTAACATGATAGTCGTACTTTATGTTATTTCAATTATATTTGATGGGTGAGGATTTTATATCATTTGAACTATGTTATTATATATATATATATATAATGGTTTTTTATTAGGGCAAGAGGCTGGAAATTTAAAAAAAAAAAAAAAAAAAAAGAAAAAAAAAAGAAAAAAAAAAAAAGAATCTAAAAACAAGCAGCAAAAGGATGTTAAAAGGTGTTGAAACAAGAAACAAGTTTACAATGCATTTCCAATTAAGAGGATAAGCCTGTCTCCAAGTGGCCCTGTCTATGGGACCATCCTAATGGCAAACATAATTGACATAGCCCCAATGTTTTTAATTATGACATTTGAAAATTTAGCATAATTGTGGCTTTAGCTTTCCAAAATCCATTCTTTAACTTAAATATAAAGTTTTAAAAAAATATATATATAAAGTTCTTTTTTTTATGAAAAAAAATATAAAGTTCTTAACTTTTCTTCAAAAGAATATATGTTGAGATTTTTTTTGTTGGGTGTGTGTCAAATTGTGAGGGTCTCGTTAGTCAGAAAGAACTCATTTGATGTCCAAAAAATTAGGCTTGTTTATTTACCTTTTCTTATTTTTATTTTTTTAAATATTTTGAGAAACTTTTATTCTTTTTTCAAAAGTTCATTGGGTGACTTTTTAATGTAGAAGACTTAATCAGTAGGAATATTTTGGGTTGACAAGTTTATGAAATTTTAAAATAAAAACAGTTGAACAATATACCAACATAAATATGACTTTATGCTCAAAATATCGTAAGTTTGAATGTTTGGACCTTTAATTATTGTTGAATTAAAAAAAGTTATTGTAATTCATTTATAAATTTAATTTTAAGATGTTAGGAGTGTCTAATATTTAAAAATTTAAATTTTTTTAATTTTAATTGTCTTTTTTATTTAATATGAGAAGGGGATTACAAATACCGATTCAGGAATCGAACTCGTGACGGTGGAGTGAAAATAGATTAATACTAAACTAAATAACCAACCGCGCCACTGACCCATTCAGTAAAATTTAATTGTCTTTTGATTCCTAAACTAAAAATCAATTATATAGATTAAAAAATAATTTAATTTAATTCTAAGATGTTAGCAGGGTGTCCTGTTGACTTGTTTGATTGTATTTAATTATTTTTTTAGTTACAACATTTGGGGAGGAGGAATCGAACTTGTAACTTCTTGGTCACTGGGTGATGCTGCTGAGTTACTACTTTTGTTGGTTGTATTCAACTTTAATTCTATGATTATCAGCCAACATGAGCAGTGCTCTAGTAGCATCTTGCAAGACTTAGTAATCATAAGGTTACAGGTTCGATCCCTCATTCTCCAATGTATCGAATAAAAAAAAATTAAAAAAAAAACTCTATGATTATCAAGGTTTGCGGTTTTCCTTTTCTGGGAGTTTGAACTAAAAACAATAATTTAAGGACATTTTGATATATTAGTATTTGAACTAAAAACAATAATTTAAGGACATTTTGATATATTAGTAATCACATTTATGGTTCAAATTGTCCGATATCTTTTCTTTAAAAGAAGGAGTACTCTAATGACAAGCTAGTGTGTAATATCATACACTTCATTTATATATATACCACCACTCACATCTATAATATGTAAAAATAAAATGAGTGAACTAATAATGTTGAAGGAGTTATAGAAAATAAATTATGAGTATCAAGTTAATTTTTTTATTTATATAAAGATTAAAGTTAAAACAAAGTAATTGAGCTGTTTCAAAATTAGGATAATTTTAATTTGACAAGACAGCAAAGGATTTTGAGAGGAAAAATAAAAAGTTTGATTGCCACTTTGAGAAGCAACATAAAATGAATGGGTATGTGGTGGTAGCTAGTTGATCCTTACCTACTAGGAAAAAGCATGTGGTAGCAAGTCTTTGTGTCCTCTTTTTGAAGAGCATTTATATTTGCACTTATATTTGTACTTTTTATTGTCACATAATTTTATTTTTTTAGCTCAACAATAATTAAAAAAAGACATTTAAATTTATGGCACCATATTTCATAGATATACTTATATCATTGAATTATTATTTTTAGAATTTATTAATTATTAATGAACTTTGTTTTATTACCTATTTGTAAACAAAATCAATTATCATAGTTGATTCAAAACTTCGTAAATAACAAATAGTAAAGTATGGTGAACTTAAATCATATAAAAGAATACTTATTAACCACAAGTCTTCCATAAAAATTTACATCCAAATGAACTATTATAAAAATCTCACAATTCTAAATTCTCAAACAAACTCTTCATCCAAATCGTCTAAGTTTTAATCATACTTACAAGTTGTTGGAGCCCTAAAAATGAAAAGAGAGCAGTTTGGGTGCAGCTGTGGCTGCACCTGATGTGGCTCTTTTAGAGCCACACATCTCAGATTTTTTTTTTTTTTTAAGTGTTTTTTTTTTTTTTTTTTTTAAATCTTTACTTGTTTGTAACAGCATATGTTTGGCTGCACCCAAACTGCTCTCAAATGAAAATAGGAGAAAAAAGAAATGGTGTTGTCATGTCATCTCAAATAAGTAATCAAATATGAATTAATTGCTAAATCCAACTCTTAAAATGTTTAAGATGCTTTGCCAATCCAATTTCCTATGACTTCCACATTAAATGTCATTAAACCTTTTTAGACTTTAGTTTTATTTTTATGTTTACAAAAAAAAGAGTTTTTTTTTTTAAGAGCAAAAAGGAGTTAGCTTTCAATATACCTACCAAGTCCTTAACTCGTAAAAATACAGCTTAAATTTCAAACATGGTGTGTGAGTGTGAGATTTAAAAATATGAAATTGGGTATTTTTTTTAAGAATATTTGATTAATATATAATTTGTCCTTTTTTTGGAAAAAATATATAATTTTTCTTTCAGTTTCTTAAATTTCTAATCTGATATCAAAAGTTAGTAACTTTGTATTGGTCAACCAAATCTTAATTCGATGTTAAATAATATATTACTTTGAAAACAAGCCAAATTTTAAAAAATAAAGAACAAAAGTTTGAAAATTACAGGGTTGTTATACTATCTGTTATTTAAAAATATGAAATTGGGTAGTTTTTTAAGAATATTTGATTAATATATAGTTTGTCTTTCAGTTTCTTAAATTTCTAATCTGATATCAAAAGTTAGTAACTTTATATTGGTCAACTAAATCTTAATTCAATGTTAAATAATATATTAGTTTGAAAATAAGCCAAATTTTAAAAAATAAAGAACAAAAGTTTGACATTTACAGGGTTGTTATACTACTAAATCAATCAACTTTACTCTTCACATAATAATATTTTAGTAAAACGTGTTTTTTTTCCTCTTATTGTTCCTTTTTCTATATCGATTTTTCATGTATGATGTATTTTTTAAAATATTTGTTTTTTCTTCTCATTTCAAAATATTGTGAATGACTTAAATTATTGGGGTCTCTCACGGGTTGGGAGCTCTTAATTTATATAGTTATTTTGGTAGGCTTGTATTCGTCAATAGGCAATATAACTGTAGAATTAACAGTCAAACTTTAAGTATTTCAAAATTCAACACCAAATGTGTTGATAATTGATATGTAATAAAGAAATGGAAGATTCGAATTACAAATTTTATAGTAATTACTGTTGATGTCAAAATTTGGTCTTTGAGATTAACATTGAATTTGTATTTCGTTGGGACGAATACCTGCAAAACAAACAATAATCATCTAGACATCGGTGTGGTGCGAGCCACGTAGCCTCCGGTGCCTAAGTTAGTATAAGTCAAAAAGTGTAGATGAGTCGTCTCTAGAATTTAGAATAACTTACTTTTGTTAGAGTCTTAAATGACTATTCTTTTCGTTGTACCATAATAATAAGATTTGGGCTTGTGAACTGAGTCGAGCACGTTTTTTGGTCTAACCTCTTGTGATTGAGCTAGTGAGTTTCATTAAGTCTTGACCACGAATTTCACCCATAACAGTTGCTCAACTCTTGAGTTTAGACAAAGTATGTACTCTAAATTTCAAGAGTATAGGTTCATTAATCTTCTATAATTTTAAATTTTTGGGATTAGATAACCTCCTAAAAATATTCTCTATAATTGAGACACTTTTGAGATAATAATCTCTTAAAAGTGTTTTCCATAATTTTACATTTATGAGATTAAATGAATAATCTCTAAAAGGACACTTTTAAGATTTAATAATCTCATAAAAGTATTTTCCATAATTTTAGATTTTTTGGATTAAATGAATAATCTCCTAAAAATGTTTTCTATAATTGTGACACTTTTGAGATTTAATAATCTACTAAAAGTGTTTTCCATAATCTTACATTTTTTGGATTAAATTAATAATCTCCTAAAAGTGTTTTCTATAATTGGGACACTTTTGAGATTTAATAATCTCCTAATGTTTTCCATAATTTTACATTTTTGAGATTAAATGAATAATCTCCTAAAAATATTTTCTATAATTGGGACACTTCAGATTTAATAATCTTCTAAAAATATTTTCCATAATTTTACATTTTTGGGATTAAATGGATAATCTTCAAAAAGTATTTTCCATAATTTTACATTTTTAGGATTAAATGAATAATCTCCTAAAAATGTTTTCTATAATTGAGACACTTTTGAGATTTAATAATCTCCTAAAAATGTTTTTCATGATTTTACATTTTTGGAATTAAATGAATAGTCTCCTAAAAATATTTTCTATAATTGAGACATTTTTTAGATTTAAAAATCTCCTAAAAGTGTTTTATATGATTTTACATTTTTGGGATTAAATGAATAATCTCTTAAAAATATTTTCTATAATTGGGACACTTTTAAGATTTAATAATTTTGTAAAAGTGTTTTCTATAATTTTACATTTTTTGGATTAAATGAATAATCTCCTAAAAATGTTTTCTATAATTGAGACACTTTTGAGATTTAATCATCTCTAAAAGTTTTTTTCATAATTTTACATTTTTTAGATTAAATGAATAATCTCCTTAAAATGTTTTCTATAAATGGGACACTTTTGAGATTTAATAATCTCCTAAAAGTGTTTTCCATAGTTTTACATTTCTTGGATTAAATGAATAATTTTCTAAAAATGTTTCCTATAATTTGGACACTTTTGAGATTTAATAATCTCCTAAAAGTGTTCTCATGCTTAGCCTTATCCAATTTATACTATTAAATAGCTTGCCTCTAGCCTTTTCCATTATATAGCTCTAGATAGTTCATATTTAGTTTTATCCAACTTGTACTACTGAATAGCTCATACTTAACTTGATTTAACTTGTAGAATTAAATAGCTCGCACTTAGCCTTATTAATTTTGTAGTACTAGATAGCTCATACTTAGTCTTATCTAACTTGTACTATTAGATAGCTTGCACTTAGCCTTTTTCATTCTAAACCCTAGAGACGACTCCTACCTACACTTTTTGACCTAACTGACTTAGGTATTGGAGGCTACGCGGCTCACACCACACCGATGTTCAGTTCATTATTGTTTGTTTTGCAAGTATTCGTTCCAACGAAATATAAATTCAGCGTTGATCTCGAAAACTAAATTTTGACATCAACAATTACTAATATATTAGAATGTCAATTGAATTATATTTCCTATAGTCATTTACTCACTCAAATAATTGAATTTAAAAAAAAAAAAAAAAACCTTTTTTTAAAAATCTATTAAAAAAAATACTTAAATAATTGAAACAAGAAACTCATGTGCTAAGAAATTATATTATTATTATTTTTTTAAAATTGAAACTTAAATTTTCACGCCCAAACATATATAAAACGTGAAGTTGAAGAATTAAAATTATTTTAGTTTTTTTTTTTAAAACAAAAAAATTATTTTAGTTAAATTAGAACGTTTATAGTTTGAATAAACTTAAATTTACTCTTTCAATTTTAAAAGTTATAATTTAAGTCTATTTTAATAATTATTTGATTTTTAAGATTTAAATTTGTATTTACTTAAATTTTCTACACAATAATTCATATTTCTACACAAAAAAAAAAAAAAAAGAAAAGAAAAAATATTAAATCTTAACAAAATTTCATAAACCAAAAGAAGTATTTGGAAATTATTCTTTTACTTTCAAATTTTGATTTGATTTTTCAAAATATAAGTAAAATATAAATATCAAATAATGAAACCATATATTTAAGTAATAATTTTAGGCTCAAATAAAAAAAAAAAAAATTATCAAACCAGAATTAAATTATAACTTTTAAAATTATAAGAGGAAATTTAAGTTTATCCAAACCATATAAAATTTAGTTTAACTAAAATAATTTTTCATTCTTCAAACACAACATAATGCTTAAGATATGATAAAACTTCAATATTAGTTTAAGTCACTTGTGCACGTGTACGTGTCAATTAATCATTTTGAAAACAATAAAGTATTTGACAATTAGTTATTCAAAAGTGTATGATATGATTTTTTTTCGTACATGATTACAATTTCAACGTGAATAAAAATGAGTTGAAATTTGACAATTAAATACAACTTCTTTGAACATCGTTTGGAAATACAAAATCCTACTTCATAATTTATACATGAATACTTAATAATCACGTACTTAATTCTTTTAGTACAATAATTATTTTTTAAACACAATAATCAAAGATCGGAGATTTAAACCCATGGCTTGATGTCGCTCAGCTAGCTATAACAATCATATTTAGAGTCAAACAAACTAAAACAAGTGAAATTTTGGTCGAAAATAAATGACAATTTTAATTTAATTATCGCAGGATTATATCAAGTTCTCATTTTAAAATGATAGTGTAAATAATATTTTTATGTCAAAAAATTCAATACACAGTCGAATAAATTGGAAAAAAAAAAGAAATTATCAAAGGGAAAATAAATAATTTAAAATGAAATAAAAAGGAACTTTAGAGATAAATAATGTGAGCGAGTCGAAGAATTGATATTTTTTTCGAAGCAATTCGATTTCGGTAGATATCTCAATCCTCAACTCGATTCTTACCTTCTCCAAACCAACGCCGTTCTTCTCTTTCTTTTTTTTTCTCTTCCAAATCCCAAATCCCAACCGGAAAATTTCTTCAATTTTCTGTTCAAGATTCATATCCTCACAAAAATCCTCTCTCTCTGTTCCGATTCCGGCTTCTCTTCGTTCGATTAGGTTTCGTATGTGACGAATTGCTGCAATACAACTCGGTTTCCATGTCGTTGAAGAGTATAATTCAGGAAATGAGATCCAGGTCCCGCCGTGTGGTTCAGGACGGATCGACGGCGGAATCCGGCGACGGTTTGGCGCAGAGCTGCTGGGCTTACATGCCTCAGGAGTTGTTGAGAGAGGTTCTTATTAGAATCGAGAGAACCGAGAATGCTTGGCCTCCACGGAAGAGCGTTGTCGCCTGCGCCGGAGTTTGCCGGAGCTGGAGACGGATTACTAAGGAGATTGTTAAAACTCCCGAGGTTTCCGGTAGATTGACGTTTCCTATCTCCGTCAAGCAGGTTTGGATCTCGAATTTCCTTTTAATTTTTTTGTTTTTTTTAACTTTATTGCGTTGATTTCAACTTTGTGTTCTAAATGTAATTCGTGACATCCGTTTGGTTTCATTTTTGTTCTTAACTGAATTTAATGTTCTAAGTGTAAGCCTCTTCAATCTACTGTGTGTTTATTGTTCCTGAAGTTCAGCGGACGAACTTGTTACTGAATTGTCGAGTTCACTATTGGAAATCGTCTTGTATGGTTTTCCTTTTTTAGATTCTCGTAACCTGTTATCCTGTTCATCTTTTCCTGCAGAGCATATTTCTGGAGTGTATTCTAGGTTAACTTATTCTAAAAATTAGAATCGAATCTTCTTGTTCATGCTTAGGATATGGGATGGAGATGAACGAATTTAATTAATATTTACTTTCTATTGGTGTTTGAATTCTATCATGCTTAGGATTAGCTGGGATTGATTGGGACGGGGGAGTGATCTTTTATAATATAAATGGAAGTAGGTTATCGTAATCATCTATATTAATTCGTATATTATTGCTATTTTTTTTTCTTCAGTTCAACCTTGTGTAGTTGTTTATTATCCATTAAACTTGATTTTTTTTTTTTTTTTAATTTTTTAATTTTTTTTTTTTATATCTGTTCGGACCAACTTTAGGTAGTCGATTGAATCTATAACATTTTATCCCCAAACCCTCTTTGACTACTACGCCAACCATTTTTCTAGTATTCATTTCCTTTGAGTTTATTACTTTATTATGGTTATAACTTATAAGCTGCAAGATTTTGTTATAACGTTTGCTTATGGAGATAACATGAGTAGGAAAATTCAACTCTTGTATGTGTTTGGTCTGACTTGGTGGGGATGGCATTTGTAACATCTCACCTACATTTCCAGTTTCTCAAATTTGTCATTTTACATTTGGAATTCTTCTAAAAGACATGAAATAGGCAACAAAAGGTATCATTACCTTTATAGGGACTACGTTTAGCTGCAATACTTAAGGTTCACTCTAATTATTGGCCTTCTACTTTTTGAGAGTGCTGCTCACTATTTTTCTAGTATTCATTTTCTTCATATGTTTATATACAAATATAGGGACAACTGGTTGAGTGTCATATAAGTTTTGCCATTATTGCCGTTCTTTCTGGTGAAATTAATTATTTGGATTAATTATTTGAACTACTTGGTTTTTCTTTATGGGATTTTTTATATATGCATGAACATGTTCATATTTATTGGTTTATTTATTTTTGAAATGATAGTTTGACAAGAACTAGTGAGAGAAAATTATTTTCTGTTTTTTTTACTAAGAAGATTGTTAAAAAGTGATGTTTTTCTTTAAATCTTTCTTTACAGCCTGGCCCAAGGGATTTGCTTCTTCATTGCTTCATAAAACGGAATCGATCCGCACAAACTTATTGCCTTTACCTTGGTTTGACTAGTGGTAAGCTTCCATATCTAAAGCAAGTTGCTTGGCATTTTCCTTCAATTCTTTAGGCGGTTTATTTGATTAATTGCAAGAATAGTTTTTAAATATAATTGATCGGTTTCTTTAACTCTTCGCTAGATGTTATTTTTGTATCTTTCATGGATATTGACCTCCTTTTAGGATTTTATTATTTATTTATAAAAAATATTTTATGGGGGTAAAAGGGAGATGGGGGGCATATATATAAAGTGGCTCATTTTTGGCCTTTGGTTTTGACGACAGCATTGGCTGACGATGGAAAGTTTCTTCTTGCTGCCCGTAAGTGTCGACGGGCCACCTGCACTGATTATATAATATCACTGCATGCTGATGACATGTCCAAGACAAGTAGCACTTTTGTTGGAAAATTAAGGTAGGGCTCCAGGACATGTTTGATGTTGACTGTACGTTTTTTGGGTTTTATATTAACTCAAATGTTAATTTATTTTTCTTTAAAGATCTAATTTTTTAGGCACCAAGTTCACAATATTTGATGGACAGCCACCTCATGCTGGAGCCAAGATTTCAAAAAGTCGCTCCTCTAGGTTTGTGGGCCTGAAACAAGTGTCCCCTAGAGTTCCTGCCGGCAACTACCCTGTGGCTCACATCTCATATGAGTTAAATGTCTTGGGTTCAAGGTACATATGAATTATATCGACCCCGCAGAAAGCGATCTATTATCGAGCTGTATTATTGGAGATAACGAAAGCATAAGTAAATAAATTAATCCCTCCAATAAAATAATGATTGTTTGTTGTATGTGTAGTACTTGAACGAGCGTGATTAGCACTAATTGACCAAATACTGGGATATTTTTGGATTGTTGTATGTTAATTTAGAGAGGCTAATATGATTTATATTACCATCAGGGGTCCTAGGAGAATGCATTGTGTTATGGATGCCATTCCTGCCTCTGCTATCGAACCAGGAGGGGTGGCTCCAATACAGACTGAATTCTCTCCATGCCGTATAGACTTTCTTCCATCGTTTAGATTTTCCCGGTCAAAATTGAATGTGCCGAATCAAACAGACAATCAACCATCAGGTTCTTCAACTAATCAGAAAGATGGACTTCTGGTGCTTAGGAACAAGTCTCCTCGGTGGCACGAACAGCTCCAGTGCTGGTGTTTGAACTTCCATGGGCGAGTGACAATCGCTTCAGTGAAAAACTTTCAGTTAGTAGCTTCTCCTGAAAATGGACCGGCTGGACCTGAACATGAGAAGATCATCCTTCAATTTGGAAAAGTAGGAAAGGATATATTTACAATGGATTACAGATATCCAATCTCAGCGTTTCAGGCTTTTGCTATCTGCCTCAGCAGCTTTGACACGAAGATCGCTTGTGAATGACACATCTCTAAGCAGGTTTTACACAAATTTAATTTTTGAGTATTTCTTTTATATCTATGACGTGAGTGTCTAGACCAGTTTACGTACAGTTCAACTATTTTCACGCAATCATGGGACATTTTGCATGACTCTACAATATGTGATCTTAAAGGAATCCGTAGGAAATTAATTTATTGGTAGATAGCTACCATGAATTGAACTCATAATTTCTAAACTCTCTTCTTCAATAGGCAGCCATCATTTGGTACATGCTTGGGGTCTCTAAGGTATGCACTCTTGGAAATCCCAAGTTCGAAACCCACAAATGAGTTTAATTGTAAAATTTCTTGTTGTCTTTTGGGTTGGATCTTGTGATGGGTGTGGGTGTGAATGCCCTTGGTATGTAATGGGGGTATAGTGTCGATTCTCGGTTATAAAAAAATCTCTTAATCATGAGTTGATGTTTTCTTAATACTATATTTTAGCATTTTGAGGTGTCATCATTCTGATTTTTTGTTTAATTTCTATGAATTAATAGGAGGACCATGTTCGTGCACGCAATGGGATTTTCTCTCAACAACAAGAACTATTTAATAAATACAAATGGGTTCCAGCAATTAGCACATCATGAGAAAAAAGAACCTTGAATCGAAAGTGGGGGCTTAATTGGAAGCCGGACTTTGAATTTCACAGCTCATATCTCCCCTTTTTGGTAACATTTTGTGTCCACAGTACACATTGAATAATTATTTTCTTTAATGTAAATAGCAACTCTTTTGTATGATCTGATGCACCAAGAGGCCACATTACTATATAATAGTTAATACTTATTGGTGCTTGATACTTGTCTTTTATTTTGTGTTCGAGTTCTTTTGCATTCGTCTTTGACTGTGTTTTACTTCATGGATTCTGCCTCGATGACGACCGCTCCCTTTGTTAGTGATGACTGAGGGTCGAGCAATCGTCAACGATTGATGCAGATTTTGAGGTACGCCATGTTTTCTACCTAGATTTTAGATAGTTAAACGTTAAAGATGGAGAAAATATTTGGACTTTGAATGTTACCAAAATTTTGGGATAAATTGTATAATTTAAATGGTGAAGATAATAATTTTTTTATGGGTTTGGAGATTTGTGGCTAGAGATATAGAGGTCCTCTGGCTGAGCAAATAGTACTGTTCTTGTAGTGGTTGGTTTTATGACTGTTTAAGTTCAATTGGTTGGATTTGAGTATTTTTGTGTTAAGTTTATTTGGTTGAAGTTTAATTTAGTTGGAAAAACAATAAGGTAAAATTTCACTATCCCAACTAAAAATTGAAAGTTGATTTTTTCCTACAAAATTTGACGGCTAATATTCAATTTATATACCCTACACTTAGGTGATTTTTCCCAAGTGTATCGATTTGCACCGTTCATTAAATTTGTGTGAGTGATTTTGTTAATTCACAAGTGTGAGTTCATAATTCTAACAATCAAATTTCTGAACTTTCCTAAATAAATTTGAAAATTGTTCGTTCATCCATTTTCACATTATTCTCAATACATCTAATGTAACTCTAGTTTAAGAGAGTATAAGATTGAATTGAGACTATAGTTAAGTAAGAGCTCATTGATGGTCGATGCATCTGATGTGATATTTAAATATCGTAGGGTTAGAGTCCTATAAGAACAATCGAGATGGGCATAAGTTGAACCGAAAACTTACGAATATGTATAATTCATGAAAATATGACTTGGTCAATAACTAATAAACATATAATTTTCTAACAAAACCTAGAATCACATGAAAAACAATATAAGATAGAACCTAGGCTTAGTTAGAAGACTTTTTTTTTCATCATAAATTAGTCTTATTGGAAATTGATAGGTTGGATAGAACAAACCTGCCTATTTAATAAATAGGGGTATATACTTTTTAAGTTCAAATAATTCAAACTACTAACCTAGTCAACATATGTCAATTATTGTTGAATTAAGTTTATTTTGATAAAGGTGTCTAGTTTAAAATTTCCTTTTATATTAACAATTAAGTAGATCAATTTTGTTTGAACTAGAACTATAGCTAGTATAAGTGATCACTTAAGATTAATGTATAATTTGGTTCTTTGATACATCTTATCAATCTTGTCTCTAATTTCATTTTTGACTTCTAATAATGGGTCATTGACATTGAATAAATATGAAATAATGTAACTTTAAAATAATTATTAAAAAAAAAATAGATGGTGTTTTTTGTTAATTAAATATACTTCACTCGTTACTACTCCTTTTAGTTTGATTATCAATCTTGTCTATTCCATTTGGAATGGGAAGATTCTAATTGCAATCTATAGCTAGAAAATACATATCAAATACCATTAAACTAAAACTATTTAATTCCAAAAAAAAAAGAAAAAACCAAATCTATTTTGGTGCATACCTATTAATTTAAGCACTTCTAAAATATGTATTCCCCTAATAAATCAAAATACTTGTCTTCAGTTATATCTCCTTCAAAATTAATAGAACAGTTGGATTTCACTTATCTAAGAATTATTTTCGTACATTGACATTTGTGAGAATAGTCTAACTACAAGTAAATTCCAAACACTTAAAAATTAGAAAGAAAAAAAAAAAAACAAAAATTATTTTTCTCACGACTTTATTCAGGTACACCAAATAATTGGAGAAGATGAGCAATTTATGATTTCACCATTATTTTTAAGACATTTCATGACATTTTAAAATTGTAATATGAACATTTCCAAGGTGATTTTCTAAAGCGGTTGACCAAGAATGATTTGATCAGCCAATCTAATTATTTTAAGCGATCATTCTCTATGATCAAACACTATATTTTTTATTAAAAAAAAAAAAAAAAAAACTTTTGATTCTTTATAATAACTCTCAAAATTAATCCAAACACACAATTCTACAAAGATTTGAAAAAGTTCTCCAATCGACAATATATCGATCAAAATTATTGGTGAACAGAGATTTCATTGAATTTGGAAAACCTTCAGATCCCATGAAGCAAATGATATTCAATGGATCACCTAAGGATTTCCTGAGACAAATTTATTGATATTTTCCAATAAGCTAATATAGGTTTGTAGGAAAGTGAAGAGAATATGAAAAAGGGTATAAGAAAGGAGAGAAAAAATTATACAAACTAGTAAAGCATCTGATCTTACATTTTATATAGAAACCTGAAAAAAAAAGAAAAAAAAGAAAAAAAAAGAGAACTGATATACTCTTTACCTCTCCCTAGAATTCAATCGAATTTCTGGGCTTGACTATGAAGATCTCTTAGAACTATCCGAGATCATCGAGAACGTTTTTCGTGTATTAGATATGGGCAGAATTTTTATCCTTATGCAAGTCCTTGGATGATTTTGATGAATGACCTGCTGAGTGTTTTTTCCTTCTTGGAGCACCAACAGCAGCTGGGTCCATCAAAGGACCAGACCATGTTTGGAAGCTTGCTTTTGGATATGAGAAATTCATAGTGCTAAATGGAACGTCGGGCGGATCGTAGATTGGATCGACGTGATTTGACGATCCCAGAGGGTAGCCAAGTGCACCGTCTTGATGCGGAGGAGGAAACTTTTCACTCTTGCTCTTTGCATTTGCATGTGTTATTAGACGCCGTCTCTATAGAAAGCACCAATCAAATCAACAATCATAGGACGAATCGTGCGTGCGTGCAAGTGAGAAAATAGAGAGAAATCGAATTAAGACGTACATTGAGATTGGCTTGGAGCTCAGCATTGGCTTCTGGAGCAGGAATTGCCCGAACAGTTCGATCCCGTGCCCGAGTTCTCTTCGCCCCATCTGCATTGCTTCTACCGGCAGCTCTTAGCCTGGACTCACACAACTCAAAGTCAGAAAAACAAGACAGCCAATTAATTGCAAGAAATGTAAATACACTTCATTCACTATTTGTCCCAATATTTATAAAACAAGATGTTGGGGCTAAATCGGTCGGTGATCAACCTTCTTGCTTCCTCGTCTCGCAGTTTTGCATCCATTTCCTTGCTTGGAGGATACTTTGGAAGGCTGGAAGGCTCACAAGCATACGGCTTGGTGGTAAAAAACTGCAAAACAGAATAAAGTTCAGAAGCAATGTCCAAACAAGAAACATAAAGCAAGAGCTACAGATAAGCATGAAAGAAAAACGCTATGCTATAAATAATCAGTTTTCGAGGTATTGAAGTAATGTGTGCTTTCTCTTATCCTGCTCGAGGGGGGGGGGGGGAGTGAATACATGTCAATGAATATTAGGGTCTCTTTTTTTTAGTTCAACAAAGCTATTAGCTATGGAGCAAGATCCAAAGATTCCTATGATGAAGAAAGACAATTCTCTGTTCTTTTTTATCCAACAAACCAAAAGGTCTACAGTACAAATTGCTTTCCTGACTCATTTAAACTTAATACTCCTCAGATCTAGATTCACATTCAAATTGCTTCTTGTTTTCTTTTCTTTTCAAAGAAGCTTCATAAGATCTACTCAACGTATTTTCCAAACCATTTTACGCCAAAGAGGATCTAATTTTTAGCTCACCTAGGAAAAGATTAAGAAAAAGTGATTGCTATATAATACCTAACATGCAGAGATTTAGCAGGGTAACAAAAAGCAGGGACAAGAAAAAACAGGGTGGTAAGGGGTACAGGTTCAGTGGACAACTTGTTGGATAGTTTAAGTTTCTTCTAAGGTACTGAAAGTTTGTGTATGCTACAGAATAGTGTATGAACTCACTTCACTATGTAAAGCAGCTATGGCGGTTAGGCGTTCAGCTGGGTCGATTGCAAGAAGTGTCTCAATTAATGTTAGAGATGAGGGTGGGAAGTCTTTAAATGTCTCTGATATGCATCGCTTGTATGAATGTTGAGGCTTGAATATGGTTGCATGCGGCAACCTCGACTTTTTCCAGTAATCTTCTGTAGGAGAGCCACATAATTTGAATATCTTATGTAGCTGCTCGACCTGGGAAAAAGTCGAACGATAATAGTCAGCAACGACTAAATTGAATACACTCAATCGCGACAAGTGATGAAATCCCCATTTGACTATTTTGAAAGATCAAAGGCCCTATTTGGCAAAACTGAAGACAGTAAGAAATATGGACTTGTAAAGAGCTTTACCTCCGTGCGACCGGGCATGATAGGCTTTCCAGCTAACAGCTCGGCTAGAATGCAGCCAGCACTCCAAAGGTCTACACCAACACCGTAATCAGTAGCTCCAAGAAGAAGTTCGGGAGGTCGATACCATAGAGTAACCACCCTACTTGTCATTGGATGCTTGTGGTTAGGATCAAAGATGGAAGCCAATCCAAAATCAGCTATCTTAAGGATCCCATCATTACCAATCAGAAGATTCGACCCCTTTATATCACGATGCAGCACGTGACGGTTGTGGCAGTGTTCAAGCCCTGATAACAATTGGTTCATGTAACATTTAACCTGCTAAGTCCATTAGAAGAATTAGAACTAAATATTAAAGCATCCATGTCTTTTTAAACAAGAATCAAACCAAGGAACCAGATCTCACAAAGAAAGCAAGCAACATAAGCATCTTCACACCTGCGGTTCTGTAAACTTGATCCCAGGACTCGCAGCAAGTCCAGCCAAATCATGCACCATATATTCAAATACAAGATATAAACTACACGACATTCGGGACGTCACCAAACCTTCGAGTTTAACGACATTGGGATGATCCAAACGTCGCAGTATGAGAATTTCTCGGGCCATAAATTTCACACTCTCAGGCTCCAAATTGTCAAAACGAACCTTCTTTAAAGCCACAATCTTCCCTGTCAATGTATCCCTTGCTTTGTACACATTACTGTAAGTCCCTTGCCCAATCTGTTCAACAACAATACATACAAAATTGGGAATTCTGGTTTCATTCATAAAAGGAAAGATGAACAAAAAGCATAATTGAATCATGATGATTTGAAACAGAGAGATTAACAGATTTAGAAAGAACAACAAACTTCTCCCCTTCCAATTCTAGCCATTAATTTCCATCTTCAACTACAGAACTCAAACTTTAAACAATCAAAACAAGAACAAAAACAAACAGTTCATAAGAGAAAGAGACAACATACTTTATCAAGCTTCTCGAAACTATCAGCACGGCGAGGAATCCATCCATTGATAGCCTCGCCGGCGACGGCGGAGAGCCAAGACGGCCAACCAGCAGCAACTTGCTCGCCATGCAAATGCTTCGACGGATTACTCAATCTCGGATTCGGCCTCGAAGATCGCCGCCGCCGTCTCGAACCTCTACCATCATCTTCAACCTCTGCCCTACTTTCGCCATTGCCAACATTACCTCGAACCTCACAAATCTCCGATTTCTCAGAAACCCTAATTTCACCATTCGACTTCTCCTCATCGGGCTTCGCCGAAACTTCTCGCCCAAAAACACACCCCATTGAAATCAAACCAAAGCAGAAAACTCATTGAATCATTCCAGCAACTTCAACATCGAAACACAGAGCCAAAATCAAATTAAAACCTAGCACTGAAAATGAACACAAACCCTAATGATTTATTATTTTTTTTGGGAATGTGGAAGAAAACCCAAGAATGAAAGTGATTACTATAAGGAGAAACATGGTTTTTTAGAGACAAAAGTAATGGAGAGCAATGATTTGGAGTTGGCCACAAATGGTGGCACTGTCAATTTCTTTTGTTGAAGAAATTAGAGCTTCAAAAACACACTAAAAAAAAGTACTTACAAACATATACATACACAGATACAGATACAATTTACTATTAGCATATACAAAATTTTGTTGGCAAAAAAAAAAAAACCCAAAAACTTTGGCTATTTCCAGTTCAGTGACTGAACTGGCTGTGAATTTGGATTTAAGCAGAGAAAAGGAGGGATGTTAGAAGAGAAGAGGGAGAATTTTGTCAATCTCTCTCTCCTTTTTTAAACTATTTCTCTCTCCTCTTTTATTTTTGGATTTTTTTTTTCAAGCTTGGAATTTTTGTTTTGGAAATAAAAACAACAAAGATTGAAATACCATTTTTAAATTTTTTATTTTTATTACAAATGGAGAAGAGGATCATTATTGTCATAAATATCGATTTTTAGATTTGAAAATGTCATCTTGATAATGAATTAGATTATAAAAAAATAATGAAATATCTTGCTCTCAACTTTTTTGATATCGTTTTTTAGTTATGCACTTGAATTTATTGACTTGAAATTTGTTATCTTTTAATTTTTGAAATTTTAAATATTTAAATTTGAAGTTTGTATTAGCTAAAATTGATTTGATAATGTCAATAATAAATTTTTTGAGAATGATAATGTTTAGAATTTAAATATAAGTAACCATGAGGTGTGAACATATGTTTTTTGAATTGATTAGAGTAATTTGTTTTGAAGAGAGATTAACAAAAATTTACCATCAAGCTAACTTTAAACTTTTAAATAAATAAATTAAACCCAAATGATATTTTACTTCATGGAATATTCATTGTCGGGAGTGATTGGAGGAGTGTTGAGGGATTCGGTATTAATTGATTAGGTGTGTATGATTTCCACATGGGTGTGCTGACCTGGCAATTAAAAACACGAGTGTATATATATATATATATATATTTTATAAGATTTTAAAAACAAAAATAAAATTATGATCCGTACATAGGGATGATAATGAAAACCGACAAAATTGAACCGAACCAAATCAATCTATTGGATTGGTTCAGATTTTTCACATAATATTGGACATAATGGTTTTTATTTGGAGAGAACCGAAAAGTTATTGAATCGGATCGGTTTCTATTTGTAAAAACCAATAAAAACCGAACCGAACCAATATTAATTTATTTACTTTCATTTTTATATTTATATGTTAGTTTACCTTTTTATTGGTAAATGACTAATTATTTTTGTTTATTTAATTATAAATTATGAGGATTTTTGTAGAAAAACAACATTAAAATATGGATTGGAAGTAAAAAAGTAAAAAAGAATTAAATTGTAGGGGAACCGAATCGAAGAAAATCGAACCAATGATTTTATCCTTTATTGGACATCGGTTCGGTTCCTCTTTTTGTGAAATCAATTAGATTGGATCGGTTCTCGATTTGGCCTAAAAATCGAGGAAAATCAAACCAATGGTTTTGCCTTTTATTGGACATTGGTTCGGTTACTCTTTTTTGTCAAATTGATTGGATCGGTTCAGTTCTCAGTTTTACCTAAAACCGAAGAAAACCGAACCAATATCACCCCTATCTCTACATCTCATTTTAATAATAAAAAATTTAAAAGAAAATGATTATTAAACATGGTTTACATTGTTTGATCATTATTTATCTCATATTAATAAAAATGATTGTCACCGAATGGCGTAATGGTTTCATTGTTTGGTTGTAAGTCAGTTCAACACGTGGTTCGATTCAGTAGATACTTCCTCCTAATACTATATATGTAAAAGTTCAACAATTAAAAAAAAAGGAAACAATTTGAACTGGCAATCTTTAGGACTTTGTCAATTTTAAGAAATTGAAAGATTGTCCTCTGCTCTTGCCATGATTGAGCTTAAAAAAAAAAGTCGACCATCCAAGCATAATTCATCTTAGACTCATTTCGGGTGAAAAAACACAATTTTTCTTTAAAAAAGTTAAGATCTTATTGAAAAACCAGCCATTTTTTAAATAATCGCTTTCAAGTTTTCACTCCTTAATTCTTTCAATATTCACAAACAAAAAGAATTTAATTATAAAAACTTTTGATTTTCTAATTTTTAAACATTGAAAAAATAATTTATTGGTTAAAAAAATTATGAAACTTATTTTGTACTCATCTAAATGTTCCAATAATGAATCAATCAAGTTGTTTCTAATCTTCTATGTAACTCATTCGTTGAAAATCTATTGCTTTAAAAGTTTACGTCAAAAATCTTTTTTGCCTTCTGATCTACGGTAATAATTTAATTGCTGAATTTTGATGTATAAAAATCAAGCTTATGTATTTCAAATTTATAATAACTAAATAACTTTTTTTTTTTTTTTTATTACTGCTTTATAGTAAATGTTTTTATAATTTATAAATTTATTTGATTCCATAAAAAAACATATTGAATTTCAATCAATTCGTCAATTTAAACAGGTAAGAAAATCTCACTAAATCTGTATTATTTACCTCATAGGAATCAATTTGTTACAAAATTTTAAGTAGAAGGAGATTGTGATCTACACCAAAAAAAAAAAAAAAAAAAAAAAAAAAAAAAAAAAAAAAAAAAAAAGAGAGAAAAAGAAAAGAAGTATTTAGCAAGTACATGTTATTAAAAAAAATTCAATAGATACATATTTAAGAATATAAAGATTAAGTTTATTATAATTATAGGTTTATATACTAAATTTTTAAGTAATAATTTTATTCTTGTGAAGCTTAACTCACCTATAATATATATATATATATATATATACTAAATTTGTCTTTTTAGTATGGAATTGAAATATTCTAACCATAAATTTCAAGTTAATAATATATATGAGAATATCTGTTCAACTTTGATGATTTTCATGTATTTAATTTAGGGAAAAATATAATCGTGATTATTATGTTTGGAATGTAGTGTTAGCTTTGTCCTTAAATTTCAAAATCAAATAATTTTATCTTTCACATTTTAACATACTCAATTTTAATTTATGGTGTGCTTTCTTACGCTCTTACTTATTTTATTTTATAAATTTATTTTTAGGACAATAAAAAAAAACAACTTAAGAGCTTTTTTTAAGAATGGACTAAATACACAAAATAATTACAAATCTAAGATCCAAATAAAATATAAGTAAATATATTTTTTCAATAATGAATTTTTAAATTTGGATTATTAGATAATTACATTCATATCATTTTCATTAAATACGGTTTATTTCCATTAGTATTTATTATTAATAAAAAATGAATTCTTTTTAAAACTTTCCAACTTTCTTTACCTAAAATAGTGCCCATAATTTCTCTCCCATCAACTTAATTACGTCTATTCCTTTTCGATTCTCTTTCTTTTTTCCATACTTTAAGGCCATTTTTTCTTTCAAGATTTCTTCACGAAATCGTCTTCTCCGTACCGTTCGGAAGTCGTTTTTCAGTCCAAAGTTTTTCAAAATTGTCTCTGTCTATATGAAGTATGAACGCCAACCAAGATGCTTCAATGTTAACACCATTCTCACTTGCTTCAACCCATAATATACAAATCAGTTCTAGCCCCATTGAAGACGTCGCCGTCGATGACTGGACTATAATCCTTCCACTTACAATTTCGAAGCAACAATCGTATTTATTCTAGCCCCCGACAAATGAAGGACTCGTTTGCAAGTTGAACTCCACTAGATGATGACTACATTTGGGAAGAAGCCATCCATATTAACAAACCCTAATTTGGAGATCAATTTATTACAACAATACTTTTTTTTATTGTATTTTATAATACAATATTATTCACGTTAATACTAATACAATATTACTTAGTTTTGATAATACAATGTAGTTATTGTAATTTAGTACTAAATAATATTTATTATAATACAATCCTTGATGTTACTAACAATTATTAATAGAATATGTATTGTGTATATTCAAGTTATTTATGTCTGATGAATAAAACAATGTAAAAATAAATATATAGTATAAAATAAATACAGCTTCCCAAACAACAAAGATTAGGATTGAAAATCTTAAGAAAAACAAATAGTTGCAAAGACGATATTTATTAGTAATACAATATGGTATTAGAAATATAATATTTATTAGAAATACTATATTTATCTTCATTATAAATACTGTATTTATTAGAAGTACAGTATGTCTAGACATACTGTATTTTATATTTAAATATTTAAAGACAACTAGGAAAATGTCTAATTTTTAGATAATTATTTACTAAATGTCTACAATTCAAAAGATTTTAAATGAGTGTCTAAATCTGATTTTCTATAAATAATTAAATAATTAATTAGATTGTTATTGACTATTATGCCCTTATTAATACTTTTAATTGATGTGAATTATTAAAATAGATTTTAGATTCATTCCTAACCACCAACAAAAAATTAAATATTTAAATAATATAAAATCTAAATTTCTAACCACCCAAAAATAAATTTGATAATTAAAAAATATTTGAACCCTTCATTTCGTTTTGTTTTTAAAATAAAAAAAATTGTTAAGATTAGTTTATTATGAAATATGGAAAACAAAACAACAACATAAATTTGACAGTACATATTGGTACACATCTTTACACATATTGTAATAAATGAATACTAAATTCTTAAACGAAAATTTAGTAAGCAATAAAAAAATAATATAGTACCTGACACGCGGTAGCTAGAATTGTAAATTTTGCTAGAATTCAATGTCTACCCCTATGTATACCAAGGGATGCATGTTAAACGTGCTTACAGTTGTGTGTGTATTCTCTCCACTTGAAACTGTATGAAATCAAAAATATTGTAGGTTGGAGGAGTACACGACGGTGGGGATACTTTCCTTGTTACATCAAATCATGTATGACTACTAGAATGTTGATGATGACCAATCTACAAAAAAAAAAAAAAAATCAAATTTTGCCGGGATTGACTATGTACTTATATGTACACCAAATGATGCATGTTAAACATGCTTACACTTGTGTGTATACTTGTGGATAGCGGTTGCTCCACCTGAAGCTGTATAAAATCAGAGAGATTGTAGGCTAGAGGAGTACATGAAAGTGGGGATACTCTCATTGTTACATCAAATCATGTGTGGCCACTAGAACGTTGATGACGACCAATCTGCAAAACAAAAATCAAAGTTTACTGGAATTCATTGTGTACTCATATGTACACCAAGTATGCATGTTAAACGTGCTTACACGTGTGTGCGTACCCGTGGACAGCGTTTGTTCCATCTAAAACTATATAAAATCAGAAATATTGTAGGCTGGAGGAGTACACGACAATGGAGATATTCTCATTGTTACCTCAAATCGTGTGCTACCACTGGAACGTTGATGTCAACCAATCTGGAAAACAAAAAACGTTAATACTTACTTGAGAAAGTGTAGTGTGGTAAAGATCGAATTGCATAGAAGTTGAAAAAAAAATGGTCGTATGTGAGAGATGACGTGTGAGTTGGAATACGAAGAAATTGAAAATGAAAATATGGAAAAATAAAAAAGACTTACACCCCTTGTTTGGAAGAGAAAAGGTTGGAGGAAAAAAAAAGTTCCAAGAAAGACGAAAATAACTTAAATTTTCTTAGGTTGGAAGAGTGAAGAAGCTCTAAGAACGGATGACCAATCTTATAATTTAAATATAAAGTTCTCTCATTTCAATCTCTATTGAATGCAATTATAATTGACAATCGGAGGATTAAGGGATAGGGAATGAGGAAAAGAAATAAGGTAATTGGGATTGGAGAAGGAGTAGATAACTCAATCAGTAAAATGAGATTTGAAGATTTTGAAAATTTTGAAAATTTTGTCAGTGGCTATGGTGATTTGTAAATGATTTGATAAAATATTTTATAACAAATATTAAATATTTTATACACAAATGAGATCGATAAAATATATTTTTAGTTAAAATGAATTATTTCCTCTTTATTTTATGAGTGGTTGATTTGACGTATTTTAATGAAGATTTAATTATGTTTTTAAAATTATTTAATAGTTTAAATAATCTAATTAAATCAATGGCATTTTGGAGATAGAATAATTATCTCTCTTCCCAAAATTTTAAATTAAACACTGACTTAAACAGAAAAATAAAAAAACCTTTCTTTTCATAAATATATGAAATGTAGACATTATCTACCATTTCCCTTTATAATTGACCTAAGATTTAATTGATTTTCTATCACTAATTTGAGGATAATGACACTGACAATTTTGTATATTAATACAAATATGGCGAAGGTTGTGCATAATTGTTGACTCTTTCAATTTGGTTGAGTTTTGAAATTGACATCAAATCTAAACTTTTATCTTAATTTATAAACGGAACAAATAATTTAATATGTCCTGAACTTTGACGATACCTTGAATTAAATTGATTTTGGCTTGAATTTTGAATCTCAAAATATACTAATATCATGAATCATCATATGCCCAATTTTGAATTTAAAGAAGAATTTCAATTAGCTCCAACCTGAACTTGAACTTGGATCAACTTTTTATTGTTTTAATCTCAATAAAAAAAATAAAAAAAAACTTTTTTATTGTTTGAATTTGATTGTACTTTAAACATTTGAAATTTAAGTAGATATCAAATTTCTAATTAATAATTTCACATAGAACTTAAAATTTGTTCCACAAAAAAGAAATATATAGTAGAATTTGCCTCGAATCTAGCTGTCTCAAGGAAATGATGGAATTAATTTGAATCCTTTATATATATATATATATATATAGATAAGGTTAGAAGAGATATAAACCTAGGTATATTAAATGACCAATTTTTTTTTTTTACAAACAACTCAATTTTAGGAATAAATTTTAATTTTTGTCATTTAAGATGGAGGGGTGAGGAGGGAGAATAGCTAAAATACAGAGGGAAGGGGGAGGAGAGGGAGAATTGTTCGTCTTTTAGCGGTTTAGTATTCAAAATAATGCCAATAAAAGTGTCACTCACCTTATTATTTCATTGTTTAATGAAAATCCACTTCAACATCATAATTATAGGTTTGATTCTAAAAAAATTATTTTTTGTTTAAAAATTATTATTATTATTTTTTTCATCGACTTACTATTATTAAGTTTGAACTAATTAATTAGAATTTACCTTTATTTACATAATATCATATTTTCAAAATATATTTTATAATTTAAAATTAAAGATAATTTCATTTTTTATTTATTTATTTGTATTCATCTAAAATATCAATGATTCATCATTAATTCACTAACTATCTTCAAATCAATTAATTTACAATTTTTTAATTTAATTTTTTAAAATATAAAGTAAAACTCATAAGATAAATAGAGTATTATATATATATATATGTGTGTGTGTGTGTGTGTTCTCTCTACCCCCAATTATTGTAATCCAAAAAAAAAAAAAATTAACAAGCAGTAATTTCATAGTTCATTTTATTTTATTTTTAAACTTTTATTATTTGTATTCAT
>JBBMKA010023741.1:0-27289 GCA_037833695.1 Sechiopsis laciniata | reverse complement strand
ATAATAATAATAATAATAATAATAATAATAATAATAATAATAATAATAATAATAATAATAATAATAATAATAATATAGCCTTTAATTGTTATGGGAGTCATTTCAGGCCGTAAAATCGATTAATTTAAAATATTTATATTCAATGTTTTAGTATATTTGTAACACTATTTACCTCCTTTTATTAAGGATGATGTAGTCATATAATTATTATTTTTAGTTTATAATAATGGGTTGGCAGATTCGAACCGAATGAGTTAGTGACATGTTCGTTCTCTTATTTGGTGGTAATTTATTTTCAATTCCACGGTCACGGTTCGATCTTGGTACCTCTCCCCCAAATTTGTAGTAAAAAAAATATACTAAAAAAATTCATTGGATTCGAACCCATTCTCTTGTACACTCATATGTCTTTAATTGACATGATATATGATCCTCTAATCAAGAGGTTAAGAGTTCATCTTCTCGCTCAAATATTATTATATTTTAAAAACAATTATCATTCGATTAAGTTCCATTGTGAGATTTTTTTAAAGGATACTATATAAGTATGTAAGGAACATACAAAAATTATAAAGAAGAAATTAAGAGAAGATTTGTCAGTAGAGAGATAGAAGAAGATTCATAGTGTTTGAACAAAGAAGAATTTTACACCAAAAAGTTGCATTAGAAACTATGCGTAGTACAAAATTCCAGATCTACTACTCTAAATCAAATTCCAAATGATAGATCTAATTTAAATCCAAGATCAAACAAAACTAATAAAGATAAAATCAAACCAAAAGTAAAGGAGGAGAAGAAATTAACACATCGATGTAAAGTGGTTTGGACTAGCCTACTCCACTATTCAGAATGTGAGATGATCAATCTTGATCACTCACTCATAATTGTCATTGATGAATATCAAGAGCTCTTAAATTTGGTTGCTAGGGTTTCTCTCAAATGAGGGAGACTCTTGGTGCTTTATATACTAACACAATTTATACACCCTCATAGTTAGTTAACGTAACCCAAAGACTAATCCAAGTTCATTAAACTCACCACCATATGGGTTAATACAAGATGATGTGTAATTCACCAAATAACACTATGTCATCCCATAAAGAATCCATCGAGGTAGCGATATCGTTGAAAATGTGAGCATTTCTTTCTTTCCAAACGAACCAGAAAATAGATTGTTGAATAGTACGTTTCTTATGTTCCTCAATTGCATTGACGTCCTTTAACAATAGTAGATTGAATGATGTCGAAGTTCCATTAATGAGAATTAATAAGCTTAATTTTTATAGTTCTAACAACTAAAAATATTAGCTTAGCCAATTACACATAAGGGAAAATCTTCAAATTTAGCAAGATGAAAAAGAAGATGAAATCAATTGACTTATTTTAGAGTTGTTCTAAAAAAAACAATATTTTATCTGAAGACGATCCAAAGGCAAAAACCAAACAATTATAAAAAGAAAGAACACGTTCTAATTATTTAAAAAGACATATAGAAAGGGAAAGAATCTAAAAAAAAGCTATTCAAATATGTTTCACTAAATGTTTAGTATAGACAACATTAGAAAGGTGGTGTAAAAAACACTCTTAAACACATCCTTCAATATATAGGTTATATGCACCTTAACTATTTTCACCCGAGATATATGTTATAATATTTAATCACCCAAAAAACTTATAAAAATTATTTTCTAAATAAATGATCACTATACATTAAATTAGTTTAACTCTAGGATCTCAAAACCCTTTTTAGGCAAAAGCATCTTACAATATTAAAAAGTAAAAGGAAGAAGTTCCTCAGTGAATCATAACTAATTTAATTTAATTTTAAACCAACTCAAGATTAAGTTATTAAATAGTATACTAATTTTCTCCCAAAATCCAACACTAGTAGCCAGAAGAAATTATCATGTAATTTCAGTTAAGTATAGGAAAATGAGAAAATGGATAAAACAAATGAAGACCCACTACCACTTTCACTAATATATATATAATACTTTCACTTGACTCCAAACATTTCTTTTTAATATTTCCTTGTTGGTAAAGAAGTATTAAACATTCGATTAAAAAAAGTCTTATACACGTTGAGGGTTATGAAATTGATGATTTTTAAATGAAATTGTTCAAACTAATTTGATTCACTTTTAATAAACTTAAGATTTTAGTTAATAGAATTATTAGTTTAATGTTTAAATTCATTAGATTGGTAAAGTTTAAAGATATAAATTAAATTGATTAACAAAATTAGGAATATCTATTTCATAATTTTTTTAGCCTTTTCACTAGCTAGCTATATTATTATTTTTCTTCTTTTTGCCTTCACTTTAGAATAATTTGGCCATTACATTTTTTATATAAAGCAAAACAAATAGAGTAATGGATCTCTGATGGTGCATCTCACCTAAGAATCTCTCTCTAAAAACATTTATATAAAGAAGAAAAAAAAAAACCACAACTTTTGAATTTTTATATTATAGTGGGTTTGGTATTTATTTATATTTTCTAAAAGAGACGGCCTTTAATTGGATGCTTTATCTTAATCCTTAAAGCCATTGTTTTTTGGATGAAGAAGCAATTTCTCTTTCTCTTCTCTAGGGTTAAAAGTTAAAAAATTTGACCTTTTATTTCCATGTGTTTTTACAATTGTGAAAATGATATATTCTTCCTACATTTAATATATATACACTTCAACATTAATCTTATTGCATTTTTTAAGTATGTTGTTTAGTTTTGCCAACTCAAACATAAACTTAACAGGTTAAGATATTATAATATTAATCGAAAAACTTTTTCATTTTTTAATGGTTTTTAAAATCAAGAAAAAAACTACAAAATTAAAATATGAATTCAAATTTATAACATTTTAATTACTAAGTTATACAAAATATCAAATTTGGTTGACGTGATTATTATGTTTTTAGTTACTTAATAAATAAGTTATTTGATGACGGCTATGAAACAATGACTTGTCTAAACTATATATATCACATAAAATGGAGAGAGAAAAACGTATCTTTACCATAAAAAAGTAGTATTTACTTATATATATATATATAAAAAAAAATAGTATTTACCAAATATTAAAGCATGTTTATCAAACCCTATAAAAAGCATGTCCATCAAACTATGAATAAATAAATAAATAAATAAAATAATAATACATTATATTGGTATTAAGGTTTAAAAAAAAAAGAAGTGAAAAAAAATTATTTTGAATAATCACATTTTTTAGAGCACATATTTGCAGAAATTTTAGAGATTGAAGCTAATTTTATAGAATAACAATTTCCATGTCAATCTCAAAGGAGCATAAAATAATGTTCTCAAACAATAACAAAAACTCAAGATCAGTTCCCAATTTTTTTTTTAAATAATTAAAAAAAAAAAACTTAAATAAACAAGTCAACTTTTTGTTTGTAGCTTAGAATAATCTTAAGCATCATTTAAAGTTGTAAAATAGTGCAAAAAATGCAAGAAAATGGTATTCCCTTCAATAAAATAAGAGGAAACAATTATCATATTTTATTTGAATATTCAACTTCCATTCAGTTGGTGAGCCAAACCAGATCACAGACAACCATTGAGTTGGAATTAAGGGCTCTGATTTGCCAAAAATAAGACACTAATCATTCCCTAGTCACACCTTGAGAAATTAACTAGTATTTGATCAAATATCCATTTGGTTGAGCAAATTAAAGAAACAAAATTGGCTAACTCAAAAACACATTTCTAATTTCAATTTGGTTTCTATATTTTAAAATTAAACGTTTTACTCTCGACATTTTAATAATGTACACTTTTAGTCTCTAGGATAACGAAATCATTAATTACATATAATGTATTGTTGACTAAAATGATTAGTAGATTAATTTGAAATTTTAGTATATTAATAAAGTGGTTATCTTGGTTTTCATGTGAATTTAAATTTTTTTTAAAAATAAATATAAAAATACACAAGAATTGAAAGTGAACATTATTTAAAGGTCATGAATAAAAGTGTTCAATTTTCAAAGGTAAGAATAAAATTGAAATTAGAATACAAATCTAAGGACTAAAGACTTAATTTTTCCAAATATATATATATATATATATATCCAAATTGAAAATTGAGAAAAGCCCCCCGGAAAAAAAAGTTCTGATTTTTTTTTTTTTTTAAAACATGGGTATGAAAAATCAGAGATTGGTTAAATCGCCCAAAAGCTGGATTTATTTTTTATTTGTCGTCATAAAAATTTCAGGAAAAGTGAGAGAATTTTTGCAGTTCATGTATGGATAGATTAATGTAAGCTTTTTGATACAGAACAAAATTGTTGCATGCAAGGTAAAAATCATTGGTTATTGTGTTTTGAGTTATTTTTTCAGTTGTGTGCATTATCTTTTTCTCTCTCTGTTAGTGCTTTGCTTGAAATGCACCAACATTACAGTACTCCTATCAAATGGGTTTCCTGTGCCTCTTTCCACCACCTGCTCTTGCTCTTTCCTCTTCTTCTCCAACTTTTTTCTGATCTTCTCAATTTGTGAGTACTTTTTTCACCCTTCCCTTTTTGCCCTTTTCTTCTGATCCTGTTCTTTCGACTTCTGTCTCTACTCTGCTTTGTGTTTTTTTGCATTCTTTTGGGACTTTTTTCATCTGGGTTTGTATATTTCTATTTCTCCTTTTGATTTTCTTGTAATATTGGTATTGGTTTCTTCAATCTCCTTGTTTTGTCTGTTTGTGTCTGTTGTTACTGTTTTGTTGTTTAGTGATTTTAAGGTTGTTCATGTGGGTGTTTCTTTGTTTTTGACCCTTGTGAAGTGCCTATTCATCTTCTTCTTTTATATGAGCTTTCAAATTGTTTGACTTCTCTTTTCTTCCCCCCTTTTGATTTCATTTGATAGGTTTATTGAGATTTAGACCTTTTGAAATGTGTTTTTTGCTGAATTTGAAGTCTCTATCTCTGGATTGTAGGAACTTGTGTGAAAGACTATAAGGATTCTTATTGTGATTTTGATTGTTGGAAAATGGCTCCACAAACTGGCTATTTGAAAGAACATGAAGGAATTGTTCCCAACTTTCTTGGCCACTTATCTTCTTCTCCTGCTCGTCTGTGGAGTGCCTTTGGGCTTGGTTCCCAATCTGTTTTGGGGGATTTTGCTCAGGTCAAGGTTTCCTCCATGGAAGGGAAGGAGTTTTCTGCTACCAAACAAGCTGCCCCGGTTGCAGTTCCGGGTTTCGAGAAAGTTAACACAGCTCCATTTTCTATCTATCCTGGTAACTTTCTGTTTCTTTGCTTCATTTTCATTTCCTATGATCATAGTTTTCATTTTGAATTTAACAACAATTGGGGGTGGGGGGATTTGAATTTTGAACATGTAACCTTCTGATTATTGGGTTGTACATGATGCCACCGGAGTTTTGCTACTTTTGGCATTCCCATGATCATATTTAAGTATGCAAAAAAGCATGAAATAGTTGGTTAGTTATGTAGTGTCTCTCTTTAGATTACATGAAAGCTTTGTTTTCAAATTCTTAGGATGTAGTATTTGATGTAGGGGCCTTCTTTGTCTTCCAAGCAATTTACTTACAGAAGGAAGCTGCATAGCAGTAGTTGAAAGTTGACCTTATAGGAAGTTAGTATTTGAAAGTTTGATAGTTTCTTATTCTTCTTCTTATTCTTAGATCAATAGTATAAGCAAAACTTGAGCTGAGTTACTTGTTAATGGTGGGTGTACCGATTTACGAGTGAGTCGGTGACCGTGTTTTAGTTGCTCAAGATTCCAATCATGTCTCTAGGCTATTAAAAGATTAGAGGTGACAGAGGAATGGTTTGTTCACAAAATTGATAGCATAGGGAGATTGATGTAGCTAGCAAATGCTCTGAGGACTACTATTCATAGAGCGATAGGGAACCGTAATGTCTATATGAGGAAACGTGTTTGCGGGGGAGGGATGTAGATTGTTTATGCTGATCAGCTTAACTCATAGCTTAGTACCGTGACGTTGGGGACGGGGGAATTCGTGAGGAAGGGAGCATATAAAATGAAAGTGTATTTGAGAGGGTATGCTATTAGTGTCTTGAGTTCACTTAGGCTGGGTGGGCAGGCAACCTTTGGCCCCTTTGGACATCTTCAAGCTTGTATCCTCATTGTGAATAAAATTTATCAAGTTCTATCCAAGAGTAATTTCTAAGAAATTCCCAACTTCCATGTGGAATTTAGTAGAAATGAAATGACATGCATACAAATTTACAGTAAAGATTTGAAAGTTAAGTGCAGTTCTGTTATGCAATTTATGTCTCAATCATCTACTGTTGAAGTACACTCTTTGTAACATAGAAGCACTACTGCTTTTCTTTTGTGCATTTTATTAAGTAATTGGATCTACAATTTTCCTTGACTAATATTCTAATATCTGTTCTTCAGATCATCATTTTCTTAATACTTCATCTAGGGAAAAATCTCGACCCATAAAATTATCATAGATTGGTCTAGTGGTCAAATAAGGGCCTTGGAATTCAATAAATATTTAGAGGGCTATCTATGGTGGTCACCTACTTACCTAGGAATCAATTCCTTATGAGTTACCTTCACAACCAAATGTAGTAGGGTCAAACAGTTGTCTCGTGAGAATGTTGAAGTGTGCGTAAGTTGACCTGTACACTGACAAATATCAAAAAATAAAAAACCCTGCACCCATGAGTTAAAATCTCAACGTTTTTTAAACAAGGAAAGAAAGAGTATGAAACTCAAGAAAAGACCTTTCTTTTCCTGTTTTTTGCTTGCTAATTAAAATGCCAATCATAATGATGAACTTTCTATCCTTCTATGATAAGTAAACTTCTCTTAAAAAATCCATGCAGGTGACACTAAGAACTCTGTGGATACACAAAAACCTTCAGTTTTTTCCCTGCAATCACCCGGGTCAGAATATCACACTCGTTTTGAGCTCGGATTTGGTCAGCCTGTGGTAGGATCTAAAATGTTAATTGAACTTCTCTACAACAATGCTATTTTTTTTTTATATCATACCTCTGATTCTGAAAACAAAATATGTAGTTATGTGCAAATTATCCATACATGGAACAGCATTATGGCATCCTCTCAGCTTATGGACCTCAAATACCAGTATGTTTCCTTCCATTCTTCAACCACTTCTTTTTTACCTTCTTTTTTCGTGTACGCATTCGATGTGAATAAACTTGTTTCCTTTTTTTTTTTGAGAACGAATAAACTTGTTTCCTAAACAACTCTTTGAGGAGCCCAATTAGCTCAAGATAAGTAAAGGTGAAACTCTGTTAGATAGCTGCATAGGTGAACTAAAATATTTATTTAAAAAAAAAAAAAACAGAATGGGAAGTTGAAAACAATACAATGTAGCCAAAAAGCAGAAAAAGTGCTAAGGAGATGACAGATTTAAGCAGAGTGGTACAAAAAAAATTACAAGGAAACAAAACTTGAGTTTTCATTTTCATGTAATGAAGTATGGTAGATAAGTAATGTTTTTCAATAATACATTTGTTGGTTGGGTTCTGCTGTTGCTGTTCATAGTAAGCTATCTGGAAAAGGTCAGTCTGGCCTATCTATTATTCGCAAAGACTTAACCATATGCAATAATCAGGGCCGGATTATGCTGCCAATGAGCTTAACAACAGATGATGGACCAATTTATGTGAATGCAAAGCAGTATCATGGAATCATTAGGCGCAGGCAGATCCGTGCTAAGGCAATGATGAAGAATCGACTCGCAAAAACTCGTAAGGTATGCAAGTGTAAGTCTTATTGAGTTTCTCCTGGCTTTGAACACTAAAATATGATATACTAGCCAGTAACATGTTACTTCTGTTGTCTGATCAAACTGTTGATATACATTGCATTATCTGTCTTGCAGCCATATATGCATGAATCGCGTCATCTCCATGCAATGCGTCGTCCACGGGGATCCGGTGGCCGATTCTTGAACACGAAGAATCTGAAAACTGGGAAAGGTTTTGTGGAACCGAAGAAAGTTGATGATATCAATCTTTCTGATTCAACAACTGGTTCTCAATGTTCTATGGTTCTCCAAAACTCCCCAAATGAAGCCAAGGTGGGGAGAGGCTTTAATCTCTCGAACTCTGAGGTATCGAGAATGTTCCAGAGAGGGCTGCAGCGTTTTCAAATCAACCATCTTGGACCACCAATGCAGTCACTGGCAGAGATCATTGATGGGGGAGGGCATGGCATGGTTCTCCCCAAATGGATTGCAGCAGCTGACAACTGCTGCGATCTTTATGTTTGACGGCGAAGGCGAAGGGTTTTGGTGCAAGTCATTGCACCAAAACCCGTCTTCGATGCGACCAAATCCAGCTTGCTGCAATGTCATCTTCGTCGTTGTCGATGGCAATTGTTTCAGGCTTTGCGATGAGGATAGTCCCCGCGTTTGGTTGCAATGGCAAGTCATTTTTGGCTCGGATGTCTCTTATCTCTCCGTTCCCCTTCTCGGGCGGAGAGAAACAAATGATTCATCCAACAGATAGGTTACCCAGTATGAAGTAATTGGCAGTAGTCAGAAAAGGTTTGTTGAAGAATAAGAGATCAAAAGTATGAATTCAACAGTGTTTATGTAAACAAAGTAAGAAAAGAAGAATGTTTATGAAGTTTAAGTGTGTTTGGTTGTCCAAACTAAGACATTCAAAAGCAATTTGTACTGTGGACAAAGATGCTTTGGCTTGTGTGTTTGTTTAAGGATAAAATTGTGATGTTTGTCTTTTAGTTTGTGTGTAATAAAGAATCTTATCTTTGTAATATCATCCATGCTTTTTTTTTAGCACAATGCAACAACTTTCTTTCTCTCATTGTCCATTCTAATGCTATTCCATTGCTTCCATAAAAATATGATAACATACTTTTCTTTGGTTATTTAATTACAACTTTTGGATGGTTCTCTCCATTAAGTTAATTGTTTGGTTAGTGATTTGAAAAATAAGAGATTATATTCGAATCTATGAATTCATAATTATTGAGTATATGTTAATATCACTGAGCTTTTTGTGGTATGGTTATTCAAAATGTAATTGATAGTATATTTATAAAACACAAAATTAGTCTTAGTTATCAACTAAACTAAATAGTAAGTTGAATATAAATGATTGTTAATTTATTTGTGAAGATGTTTTATGTAATCAATTTGGTATAATCATTATTTTACATTGCAATATAATTTTATAAATATTTCACATTATATCGAAAGGGACTGTACCTGATGGTTTTATTGTTTGCTAGAAATCCAACCTCATATTTGAACGAGTAGTTGTACGAAAAATAGACTTGAATAAGGTTGTTTGATAGGGTATTTTAAAAGGTAACCTGTAATAAAATAAGAGTTAAATACCAATTTAGAATCGAACCATGACAGTAGTTGAATTGGATTATAGATGGCAAATATATAAGAGAAATATTTACCTAATATATAAAATAATGTCTACCTATGTGGCCCAATATAGACCACGATCTATTTTTATTTATTTATTTTTTTTTTATATTTTGAATTTAAAATCAAATAAATTATGTCTCATATTAAGCCACATAGGTGATATTATTTTATATATAATATCTGGACATGATGTAAATATTTCTTCATATATAAAACCAAAACCTTATCCATATAGACATATTTATCTTTCAAATTCCAGCCACTTCTCCTCTTCCCAGAGAAATCCATCACCATTTTTCTCTCATCAATGGCTGCAACTTCAGTTTCCTCATCTTCACTGGGCAAAAAACTCCCAAATCTGTCATTCCCCCAACAATTCCTCCAAATCCCCTCCCATTTCTCTCCAAAACAGAAGCCATTAAAGCTTCTCGAGCTCAAAAGAACCCATTCCGCCATTTCTCATCTCTACAGCGCTGCACTTGCAATCGACGGGCTCGAAGTTTCCGAACCCGAAAACGAAGACGTTTCGGAATCGCGGGAAGCAGGGAAGCTTTACATCGGGAATTTGCCTTATGCGATGACTTCTTCCCAATTGAGTGAGGCATTTGCCGAAGCTGGTAGCGTGGTTTCAGTACAGGTTTGTTTGTTTGTGATTGAATTAGCTTTTTGGAATTGATTGTTTTAGATTTAGGGTTTACAGCCATTGTTGAATGTGTGTTAGGTTATTTATGATAAAGTTACTGATAGGAGCAGAGGATTTGCGTTTGTGACTATGGCTACTTTGGAAGAAGCTAAAGAGGCTATTCGGATGTTTGATGGCTCTGTAACTACTCTTTCTCTCTATTTTCTTTTCATTTGCTTTCCAACTTCACAATTGCTTACATTTCTTGCATACTTTCTAAGTTTGATGTTGAAACCAGTGGTTACAATCGAGCAACCCAACCTAAACCATAAGTGTTGAGTTGAGTTATAATTTTCTTTGATCGGTTGTTGGGTTTGTCAATTTTTGGGCTCGGTCCAACTCAAGTTAAGAATAATATTATATATTTGGATAAGATTAATTAATAAGTTGGATTTTTGATATATTAGTTTAGAAGCATGTACTAATAAAAATAAGTTGGGTTTGAGTCTACTATGATGTTTTTTTTTGTGTGCATATAGTGGGTTATGAACTTGAGATGTTTACAACCTGATAATCCAATCGAAAATAGATGTATTGAGTTAGGTTGGATTGTTCTGATACATAGACGAATAGTCACATTGAGCAATTCAAAAATTTGGATTGGTTTAGAAAGTTCACCTAACCCAACTCAATCCGGACAATATACATCCCTAGTTTAACACCTCGAAGATGTGGTCTCTCTTTTGTGCTGTGTAAGAGAGGTATTGTCTCTATAAACATTTAAGGCTAATTTATTATTAAAATATTACCCAAAAACTTTGCCTTTAGTTGAGTTGCAATATTTCATTTAACCTTACAAAAATGTTCTAAAACTACTTGTGAGTAGAAAAAATGTTCAAATGTTGAAAGACAATTAATGTTTGAATATCATTCTTTCTTATTAAAAAGAATGTCGTTCTTTAAAATCTAATCTAGAAAAGTATCCTAATTAACATCATGCCATTCTATGTTAATGTCACGTCGATTTTCTATTTAACATTTCAATGGTATTTTTATTCCTTTGGTAATTTTGAAAAGTTATAAAAGATATCGTAACTTTTGAAACAATATTGGTATTTTGAATAAAGGGCAAAGTTTAGGTGTATTTTATATAATTTAGTCAACATTTAATAAAGGGACTTAGTGAATTAATGAAACAAAACTTTGGAGAAAGTCTTTGTTTACCTACCTAAAAAGTTAATTTCCTACGAATTTTCTTGACATCTAAATGTTGTACTGTCACGTGGTATATTCAGTGAGAATAGTCAAGCTGTATATAAACTGGATTGAACACTCACGGATTAAAAAAAAGGGTGATATATCTCTCTATAATTGAGCAATGAATAATTGCAAGATATTAAAGATTGCTATAATGTTGCTAATAGTTGCACCACTTTTCAGCAAATCGGCGGTCGAACAGTTCGTGTAAACTTCCCTGAAGTTCCAAGGGGAGGAGAAAGGGAAGTGATGGGACCAAAGATAAGAAACAGCTATACAAAATTTGTAGATAGTCCTCATAAGATCTATGCAGGAAATCTTGGCTGGAGCCTTACTTCTCAGAGTCTTAGAGAGGCTTTCGAAAACCAACCAGGGATATTGAGTGCCAAGGTCATCTATGATAGGGCATCTGGAAGAAGTCGAGGTTACGGATTTGTGTCTTTCAAAACTGCTGAGGATGCAGAGTCTGCTCTTGATTCCATGAATGGAGTGGTAAGACAGTGGAGTTGCCTTTTAAAAGAATAAGATGATACAAGAGATTAGATAACATGAACTTGTGACAGAATTTACTGATGTTATTGATCCCTAGTCTGTGTTCACATGAATCTTTGCAAATTAGAATCACATTCATTTAGGTCCCATTTGATAACCATTTTGTTTTTAGTTTTTGGTTTTTGAAATTTAAGCCTACTACAACTACTTTACAATATGTTTTTTTTACTTGGATATTTACACCTTATCTATATTTGTAGAAACCAAACAAAAATTTAGAAAAAAAAAAAAAGTAGCTTCCAAAAACTTGTTTTGTTTTTTAAATTTGGTTAGCATTCACATACTTTCTTAAGGAAATGTGGATACATTATAGGAAAGATGGAGTACAGTGTAGGAAATATGAGTAAAAAATAAGTTTAAATTTCAAAAACCAAATAATTATCAAACAGGACTTTAGAAAATGCACTGGCATTTTGTACATTCAGTACTGTGTTTAAAGTCATACTGACCTCTTCCTTTGCAAATATGCTGCCAGGAAGTTGAAGGGCGACCACTTCGGCTGAACGGGGCTGCAGCGCAGGCCCCAACGTCTCCTGCGGCATTCACAAGGGCTGAGAGTGCCATCGACAGCGAAGAATTGCTTACGAGTATCGGTGTATGAAATCTGATGTTGATGATTGAGTTGGCCTGAAAATTAAACTGAAACTAAAGGCCGGGGAATTTGTTCTGCAATTCTCTTTCATTCCCTGCTCAACTACCAAGGAAGCCAGATTTTTTTCATCGAGTTATAGAGGAAAAGTGTGTAGTTATCGCCAGTGTTTGGGATGTATGACTTGAGAATTGGACTGCATGTATTATGGTATCTTCGATATGAGTTAATAATACAATATATTAGTTTCTCGACCTTTTCTTACCTTATCTTCGCTAATTATGACTATTGATTGTTTGTCATCTCTCTCTTCTAAGAAATGTCTAGGGGTGTACAAAAAAAAAATCGATGAATTGAGCAACTCGAATTACTCAACCCAAATCGTAAGAATTGAGTTGGATTGTAATTTTCTTTGGATTGGATCGGTTTTCAAGCTGACCAAAATTTTACTAGTTCAAAAAATAATATTATATATTTGTGTAAGATTAAAATACAAAATATGTTTTTAGCATGTTGGTAGAGAGTAAGTAAGAACTAGCGATATGTGTATTTCAAGTTTGAATTTATTATCATACAATTTATTTTCATTTTTTTAGAAATTCATGAGCTATGGGCCAAGCCGTAAAGAAGAAATATGAGATACACACAACCCAAAATATACAGGTTGGGTTGTTCTAATACATAGGGTTAGATGAGTTCGCGAATTGACCAGCCCGAAATTTGAGAGTGGTCCAAAAAAATTAACTTGACCCGACCCAGACATGTGCACCGCACCCTAGAATTTAATATTTGAAGTTTCAAGAAAATTCTCTCAAGAAAAAAGTAGAACCGGAAGTTATGAAAAAACTCAACATATTGGAGAAAATTGTGCTTCCAAAATTGATGGTGTGTTAAAATAATAATTCAACAAAAAGTATGTTTCAGATTTATACTAAAAAATTTCATCAAGACCATGAGAACCAGCAAGGAGAGCATCTGCTGCAGAATCCAAGTCTTGAGGAAAGAAAACTCTCCAGAATAAACCAATCCAAGTAGTAAGAAAACTGCAACACTCCTTTGAATAATATTTTTTTTATATCCGTGACTGTACGGGCCAGCTTGCACGCACCTCGACTAATGTTACGGGACATACCGCCTGACCCTACAATATTTGAATGTCAAGGAAACACTCCTTTGAATATAATTGGTTTTGGTCTTGCAGATAATCTAAAAATAATTGTATGATAATCCATAATGCCTATACATCCAGAAGCCAAATCTTATAAATGTATCCCAAAAAAAAAAAAAAAAACTGAATGATAAGGAAAATGTCTATGATACATAGAAACCAAACAATGAAGAAACAGAGACAAATAAATGTGAAAATTGCATCAAACACAAACCCTCCTTCAAAAGTTTAACATTAGGATGAGGAAAATGTATAGAAACAAAATGAAGAGATTGACGAAGAAATTTTTTCTTTGTGACAAGCTTGATGAGCAAGAGCAACAAGGATAAGATGTTGTACTTTGAATGAAGTCATGGCTCAATTCTAACACATCAACCAAGAAAAAACACTTAAAAATGGTTTTTAGAGTAAGAAGAATGAAAATGATTATGAGAAAGATGAGAATACTCGAAAAATGATTGTCGAGAGGATGATTATTTGTGTTTTGTAAAGACAATGATTATGTATGTTTGGGATGGCAGATGAGAACTACGGGAGTATAAAATAGTAAATATAGGTAGAATAAAAAGTAATTATAGATAAAATGAAAATGATTATGGAAGGAATGAATATTGCATATGAGAATAATGATTTTTGCCTCAAACATCCCCAATGATGCATCTTATCCTCACAACTCATAATAAAAGTGAGTAAAACTGAGTTCTTTTTGTAAATTGAGAATTTGCACAAATTGAGATAGAAATTTCTTCCATATTTTTCTTTTCAGACTTGTCACTAAAACTGTGAGGAATTATTATTATTGTTGTTTTTTATATGTGAGTGTTTGGATCAACCTATGTACACTTTAAGGATAATTTTTTTATCCTATAATATTTGGTTGTCAAGAAAATTCGTCTAAAATTAATGTTTTGATAATTGGTCATCATAGATTGAATTCATAACTTTTTAATTCTCCAAAATCTTCTTGACGATTAAGCCAGTCTATGATGATTTTATGAAAAATGCAATAATGGGAAGAAAAGGAGAAAATCTTAAGCGGCTGCACGCATGAGTAAAAACATTGGAAGCTTTGTTGTGTGTGCTAATTCAAACAGCTTCTCAAAATACCTAAAATTACTAAACTCAGGAAATAAATACCAATTACTAAACTCAGGAAATAAATATCCAATTCTAGAAGACAAGAATGTGCAAAGTCAAACTTCCAAAAAATAATTATTTGAGCTTATTCTGATAGGAATTGTAAAAGATATTATATAATTATGAATATAATTCCTAGTTTTCCTAGATTTTTATTTCTATTCTCAAAAAAAAAAAAAAATAAAATAAAATAAAATCTTGTCTTATTCCTAGATTTTCTATTTTGAATATTGCAAATATTTTCTAGGCTTTATTATTTTGTGGATTCCTTTTACAATTCCTAAGGTATTGGCATTGGTTACTCATTGTTTTTTTTTTTTTTTTTTTGAGCGTGCTCTTTGTTTAGTTCTATATTATAATTAGAGAACAATGATTCGAATTCATCCTAAAAATATATTAATGTCGCTAAACTACTATTTTAATTGGCGAGATTTGTTATTAAAAGATACTTATTCAAATAATAATAAATAGAGAGAGAGTGTATAGTTTTATTACTTTTTGTAAAGATTTATTGTTAATATCATTTAAGACAATAATGTTAAGAATGCGTAACAAATTATTCAAATATGGAAAAATTAAAGTCCAACAATAATCATTACAATGCATAACTAAAACATTATTTTGTACATTCCTTATAAATTCACTCGATATAATATAATTTCCATATAACACAACTAATTAATTTTCATATTTCAGTTCTGGCATCATCATCAAATAATTATTTAGTGTTGTTTTCAAGTTTAAATTCCATTCTGTTACCGGACTTATAAAATATTTTACTATATATATATATATAGATGAAAAAAAAAACATTGACATTCTCTCAAAAAAAAAACAAAAACAAAAACAAAAACAAAAACATCCACATTAATAATTAATGATGTGAAAAGCAAATTAAACTATGCTTATTCTAACTTAATTTAAGAGTTTAAAGGTTAAACATTGTTAACCCAATAATTTAAATGTCATTAAAATAAATTACCTACAACGAAAGTAAAAAAATAAAATTAAATGTACCTCTTGTCATTATTTTTTGTAACCGAAGATGAAAGTCAATGCACACCCAACATGAACATAGCAATGAACATCAGCAGTAGCAGGGTTCTTGGTTCTTCTACACTCTCACTCTTCCTAACTCAAAATGGTGTAGTTTCTTAATGAAAGAGTAGGTATAGAGGATCAAAAACTGAAGAAAAAATATATAGATTTGTTTGTCTTTTGTCTCTTTTTTCACTGTAGATTCATTATTCGTTATCTCTACCATTAAGGGGTCGTTCACTTTAAGGTAATTCAAGATTCTCATGAAATGAACATCTAGATTATCTCGTTCGTTTTGCAAAAATGTGAGATGCTCTGGTATTTCAAGATGTTTAGGTATTTTAAGATGTCCATATGGAGAGCATTTGACTCCTTTTAGATGCCCTTCTAAAAGATAGTTTCTAGATTCTCATGTCGAGAGCCTCTATTAAAGACATTTTTGTCTCTCATTAATTTTGTATACTACAACATTTTGTTGATAATATATGTCAATTAATGTTTGGTTAAGCCTGCTTAAACATTTTATTTATATATATTATCAAAACTTATGAAACATATAAAAAATAATTGAATATGTCATTAAAACAACTACGAATTAAATATATAATTTTTTTCAAAAAAGATTCATATTTAAATTGAAGTTAAATAATCTTATAAAATATGAATGAATTAATTGAACAAAATAACATTCGTAATAATACAACAAACTATATATTTTTTTTTTAAAAAAACTAAATTTATTTAAATACATAATAATTAAGTTTATATCGGTAAGTATGTTATATAAATTAAAATAATGTAAAACATTACATGAATATTGTAAGGGTATTCTTGAAATTTTAGGTAAATTTACATCATCTCAAATTCGATTACTGCCAAAGAAACACAGTTGTCTCAATATTACCAAGTATTCGTAAAAACATATTCCTAAAAACAAACATATGATTTAAGGATGACAGACATCTGTGATTCAGGATATCAGAGATTCCAAACTTTACAAGATTTCTGTTATCTTCATTACTTCGCTAAATGAATAAAAATAAAATAAGTGAGGTAATTACTAAATAATGGATTAATGGATGGTTGCATCGATTATGGATCACAAAATATAGTTAAATTAAATTAATAAATGAAAAATTAAATCTCATTTGATAACCATTTTGATTTTATTTTTTTTGTTTTTGAAATTAAGTCTACCACAATTATCTTATCATATGTTTTTCTTTATCATATGTTTTTCTTACTTAGATATCTACACCTTACCTATATTTGTAGAAACCAAACAAAAATTAGGAAACAAAAAAAGTAGCTTCCAAAAATTAGGAAAGATAAATACATGGTAGAAAATTTGAATAAAAATAAGTTTAAATTTCAAAAACAAAAAACAAAAAATCAAATAGTTATCAAACGGACCTAAATAAGTCATTATAATTTCTAATGGTGTTGAACTGGTTTATAATCAAACAATGAAACCATTCGGTGACAGTTTAGTTCACTACCAATAGGGTCATCAAACAATTGCGAGTATGTGTTACTGAGATATATTGGATGAGTAGTAATAATAATGCTTTTTTAAAAAAAAAAATTAAGATGGCTCATTAAATAATAAAGAAGCAACAATTCTCTAAAAAAAACACACAAAAAATCCCAAAATATCATCTTTAACTCAACCGACCACTCGGACCAAATTAAATTGAAAGATAAAAAGTTGCAAATAAAAAAACTTCTAAACATATATAAAACATCTTCCAAACCTACCTGCTAATGTAGTTACAAAAAATCTATTTCAAAATCGATTTTTTTTAAAAAAAACTCAAAAGTATAGGAGGGTATAATTGTCCATTATTTCTCCTAAAAAAATTTAATTAAAATTTTAAAAAAATAACAAAAATTTAAAGTCTAAATATGTTCAGTCATTTCCTAATTACTTTCTAAATTTTATTCAAATTGTTAAAATCAAATTCCTTCCCGTCATTTCCATAAAAAAAATTATGATCATTTTTATACTATTTGGTAGGTATTTTAGGAGAAGAATGATTTATATAACATATGTTATCGTTTTTCTTACTATTTCGGTAGGCATTTTAGGAGAAGAATAATTTATTTAAATGATTTTGAATTGATTTTAGTAATAGTTATAAAATAATTTTTTCTTAAAAAAAAAGGTTATAAATAATTTTCTAATGATTTAAATTGACGTAATTATTATCCATAAAACTCCTAAAATTTGTAATTAAAGTAATAAAAAAAATTAAAATTCCAAGGTTATAATTCCCGTATCCACAAATATTATTAAGGAAAATTGTAATAGATAATTCATTAACAAAATAATTACAAATCTAGTCGAATTTGAAAATATTTGTATTTATGGTAAAAAATACGATATTATTAATACTTATTATACCATATTATTTTATTATTAATATATTTTATTATTATTATGTATTATCAATACAATATTATATGTTATTAGTACACTATTATGTATTATTATTAATAATACCGTATATTAATACTTATGATTATGATTGTTAAATTTTTTTTTTCCTAATACTATAAATATTTCTATGCCTAAAAGTACCCCATATTATTAATGAATGTAATAATTAATATCAATTTTTAATTACTATGAGTTATCGAAATAGATGATAGCATGATGGTTTTATTGTTTGATAGTAATCTATTCAACATCATAATTACGAGTTCGATTCTAAAAATCGATATTTAACTCTTATTTATTTTAGAGCACTAGTACCTCCATATAAACAACAAATTGAACTATACTATTTTTACAAGTTAAATTTAAAGTACTGACACAAACTATTATTTAATAGGTCCAGATATGATTCTTGTACCCAACCATTAATGCAATAAATGCATTTTCTTAGCCAGCAACAACTTTTTAGTCTCCTCCAATTTTCCACTTTTAGTTATTTATTCATTGAAAATTTTTATTTTGGAGCCACAAAAAAAAAGGTTTCAAATTAGTTTATTTGATTTAAATTAATTTTATTTTATTAAAGTATAATCTCTATACTTTTAATTTTATTCTATTTGATCTCTAATATTTTAAATGTTTAAGGAAACTTAAATTTGGTCGTTAGAGTAGATTTTTGTTAACTTTTATTATAAAAAAAAATATTACTCTTTTTCTCAATAATTTTTAAAAATATATTTATATTTAGTCTTTGCTTACATTAAAATTATTAATATTATTGACTAAAATTTGATTAATATTAATTTCAAATTTTTTTAAAATTATAAAATTAAACACTTAAAAATTTAGAGATTAAAATAAAATAACATTAAAGTGCATAAACCAAAATAATATTTTAACCTAATTTATATTATTAGTTGAAACTTGTTTGTCTTAATTAAAAGAGTTATATTTAGACTTTTTTAGTTTAATAATTACTCTGTAGAAGATTTAACCATTTATCTTTGAAAATAGTAGTTGACAATTGACATCTTATTTGTTGGGCACTGTTTTGATTAACAATATATTATATTATATCTATGATGTGAGGGAAAGTGTGTAAATATTGGAAATAAATCACTATATGATGAAGTTGGTAGAATGAAAATTTATAGGAAGCATCTCCATAATTGGTTAGAAAAAAAGTAGTGTTCTTATCAAATAATAGATGAGTAATATAATGATTGCCATATTTAAACAAGAAGCTGTTCATAATTATGTATTTTGTATTTAAAAAAAAAAAAAATCATAAATAGATACTATAAATATAGAAGAGTGTTTTTTCTACCCAATATTTCTACCCAATATATAGTATGGGTGTATAGTTTGATACCAAGTTGGATTTGCTTAGCCTGAAACTTTATTCTAAAATGGTTTAAGTTATAGTTTATTAATCTAAAACTATGTGTAAGAAGTCAAAATGAGTAGTATTTCAGTGACATCATATATATATCGCATAATAATAACTTAATTAGGGATTCGAGTCTTAAATATTGTTGAATTAAAAAATATATATATATATATTTTAGTTTGGTTAATATTTATAGACTTTATGTTTGACAAATTTACAAATCTAAATTTTGTAGAACTTACATCTTAAATTTACAAATAACACTATATAACTCCAATGGATTTACTAAAAAATATCCAATGAATTAATACTGTCTTCTTAAATTTAAAAAAAAAAAAAAACATGTAAATAAATAATTAAATTATAAAAGGTAAATTTGAAAATTATTCATTTATTTAAAACCAAAAAGAAATTACTATTCCACTAAAACATTTGTTATTTGTTCCATCAATTATTTTAGCCGAACTTAATAAAAGGGAAAGTTAAAAAAAAAAAAACAAAATAAAGTCTATTGCTTGGAATTTACGAAGCTTATAAACTATAAGTAAAAAAATTAAAAAAAAAAAAGTCAAACACACTACAATCTGCCATATATAATTTATGGGTTGTTTAAAAAAAAAAATTCAAAATATCTCATCTTGAATCAATCTCAAAACTAGATTCAAATTATTTAAAAAAAAAAAAAAAACTAGATTCAAATTGATGCATATACATTACCTTGCTTTTATTGAAAATTTAGATATAATTCAATTAATTAACACATAGCTCATATAAACTCATAATCTAAAAGTCATAATTCAAATTTTGTATCTTTGAATATTTTTATTTTCTTTATATGAAAAAACAAGTAACACATTTCATAATTTACTTTTGAGCATGGAAATTATATATGAAAAAATAAGTAAGATTATATATGAAAAAATAAGTAACACATTATTTCATAATTTACTTTTGACCATGGAAATTAGGTTTGAACTTAATTTCATAATTTTTTGAATAAACATTCCTAACCTCTTGTTTTAGTACATTTTAGAGGTGAGGGAGATTTGAACCATTTACCCTCATGGTTATTAGTTAGTATATTCACAATCCTAATTGAACCATGTTCACTTTAACAACATTTTTTATTTTTATTAAAATTAATAGTTTATCTTTGTTATTTAAATTAAAAAAGAAAAAAAAAAAAGAAAATAGTCTAATTATTTGTTGTTTAGTTTTCTATAAACATGACAACACATTAAATAGAGTAGAAATTAAAATTTTAGTTTTTAATTTTAAATTAAAAAACTAAAAAGCTAAAAAAGTGTTTACTAATAATAATAATAATAATAACTAAATTTTGTTGAAGTTCCAAATTAGTTTCAATGTGAACATTTTTAAGATTGGTAAAAAAAAAAGAGAAAAAGAAAACTCATTTTAAGACTTTTTGAAATGCATGACTAAATTTTAACACTTGAAATATTATTGCAAAAAATAGTAATATTATTGTCAACTTAAATAGTAACAGTATTAATGTACATTTTTTCAGAAAAAAAAACAGTATTAATGTACATAAAATAATGAGAATGTCAAATATATAATTACAAAAAGATAATAATAAATTAAAACAAGTAGTTTTACATTTTCTTGACAAAAACCACAATTTTACTAGATGACAAGAATGCCCCTAGTAATTCATTTCAAAGAGATTAAAAAAAAAAAAAAAAAAAAAAAATCCTCTTCCTCTTCCCTCCACCCCCCATAAATAGACCCCATTTTCACCCCCCAAAAACTCAAAGCCAAGAAAAAAAAAAAAAAAAAAAAAAAAAAAACAAGAGAAATCAATGACGAGGAAGAAAGTAAAGCTCGTATGGATCACAAGCGACAATGCAAGAAAAGCAAGTTTCAAGAAGCGAAGGCTCGGATTGATGAAGAAAGTAAGCGAACTCACAACACTCTGCGGCGTTTACGCCTTCGCCGTCGTGTACGGCCCCGACGACGACCATCCGGTGGTCTGGCCGTCGATCGCCGCCGCACAGCACCTCTACCGCCGCTTCCACAGCCTGCCGGAGGTGGAACGGCAGAAGAAGATGATGAATCAAGAGACGTATCTGAAGGAACGAACCGCGAAGGCGCAGGATATGCTGAAGAAACACATGAAGAAGAATCAAGAACTCGAAATCGATCTTCTGATGCATCAATTGCGTCAAGGTCGCCAGATCTACCAACTCTCCACCGCGGAGTTGCTCGGATTGTTCTGGATGATCGAAGAGAAGATGCGAGAGTGCCGGAAACGAATCGATTATCATCAACAGGTTCATCGCCTTCATCCTCCTCCTCCGCCTGGATTTGTTAATTCTAACTCTCCTCTGCTTCAAACAGGGAGTAATGATCTGGATCTGGTCGATAGTGGAAAGAATTTGATGGATCAGTGGTTCATCGATATGGTGATGAACACGAACGAGAAAATCGGAGGCGGCGGTAGTAGCAGTATTGCAGTGGAGTTAGGGTTTCAATCGGAAGCCAATGGAAGCGGATTGATGAATTCGATGATTGAGATCGGCGATTTAGGTGGAAGAGGAACGATTAACGAAAACAATTTGTTGTCCGATTGGAATTTTGGTGGAACAGGTCCCGGAATGAGCGAGATCGAGAAGCTAGTAAGCAACATCAATGGCGGCGGAGGCGGCGATGTAGACCACATAAATCTGTATTCCGGCGGCAGAGGAATGGGTGGAAATGATGTAATGCTTCATGGATTGTTTGGAAGTGGAAGCAGCAATGAAGATGAGAAAGTGAATGAAAATGAAGATGAAGATGATGAAGATGATGATGATGAACTTCTGGGTAAGGAATGGCAAAATAGCTTTACTCCATGATTGATTTTCCTGTTTTAAAGCTCTGATTTCTGGTGGTGATTTCAATAATGGTGGGATTTGAAGTTCATATCTGAGTTTCTCTGATCTCTGTGTTTAGTTTGATAGGGTGTGAAATTGTGATCAGTTTCTCATAATTATAAGTTCAAAGCTAATTCCCCTTTCTAATTAATTGTGTAGATCAATGGGAAATATTATGTACTCTAATTAAGTATTTCTAATAGAAGACAAAAAAAAAAAAAAAAAAATACAGTGTTTAATTTTAGTTTTTCCCATTTTGCAAATATTTTAGAGGTAATTGTATGACCATCATTTTACTAATAAAAAATATCATAAAAAATAATAATTTAATTAATGAAAGAAATTGATAAATTGAATATATGACACATTATTATTCCAACAAATACATGAAAAGCATGTACGAGATACTTTTCCAAAAATTTGACAAATTTTGCTTAAAAAAATTAAGGCCTCAAAAAACATTTCTTCAATTTGTCACATGAGTTTTCATGCAATTAAGGAAGGTGGTAAGAGTGGCAAGAATTTAGGGAACATTCTTCTCTTTTTTAAGGAATATTCTTCTGGCAGGAAAAGATATATGTGTCACTCATGCAATAATTAGTTATTTTTATGATATTTAAAAATAATTAAAATGTGCAATTTAAATATAGTTCAATGGATATGTTTATATGACAACAAAAGTAATTGCTTAAACAATAAATGTATTTTCATGATAATAAAATATAAGTTCAAACCATCCGTTCTTAATTATGGTTGAACTAAGAAAATTTATATGATATATCAATTACTCTTAATTCAATGGTTGATGATGACTTATTCTCTCATTTCATAATTGTTGAATTCATTAAAAAAAAAAAAAAAGAAGAAGAATACACACAAATGAAATCATGTATTCATATTGCCACTTTTTTTGCTCCTTTATTATTAAAATTATTTTTTAGGTAAGTCTAAAACAAAAGAACTATATTTGAAGTGCAATGCATGCATGCCTTACTCCAAAATAAGAGTTATATATAATGAAAGTATATATTTAAGTGTATTCATTAAATTTATTAGTACATATGTGTATTTAAATTAGATTGCATTTTTATTTGCTATGATTCTATTTTTATTTATAGTTTTTCTTTTAGTCATAAGTTGACTTTGAACAAAAAAATATTTACATGTAATAAATTACTGACAAAAACGTCTTAATATATATTCATTAACGACAAAAAAAGGTTGTTCAATAATTAATGTTACTAAACAAGTAAACAAGTCAAAATTGATGCAACTTCTTACTTATCTAATTAAATTCTAAACGACGTAACAAAACATTAATTTTAGAGAAGAATTTGGCTGCAGTCCGGCTGTATCCTCACCATGATGTCATCTATGTGGCATCTTTAGTATTACACATCTCATCTCTCTTTTTTCTTAACTTTATATTTATTATAAAAAAAAATTTAAAAGAAAATAGAAAATGTGTGACTCCAAATAAGTGACATAATGGTGGGATGGAACCCGGACTACACCCAAATTCTTCTCTTAATTTTATAGCATTAAAACTCACATATCCAATGCAACACCATTTATTATGGTATATATCTTGTTAGATTTCCACCAGTGACATCGATAAAAACAATAATTTTAATAACCTTTTTTCTAAAAAAAAAATAACTAATAACCTTAATAATCCTAAAAACCAGCTACTCAAAACCATTTAAATAGAACCCTCTTAAAACTTGCAAAAGAAAAAGAATCATTTCGTAAATCTCAAGCATCATACTAATTTTGGTCTCTAAAGAAGAGATAAAATAAATAAATAAATAACCTTTGGAACTCATAACCTTGCAAATTAAAAAATATTAATGAAGATGAAGACAAAACAGAAAATATTTATTAAATAAAAAAAAAAATTGAAGTATCAAAAAGAAAAAATGCAACAGTTCACCAACCACAAACCTTGTTCGGAATACCAATCCAAACTGTTTTTGTAACCGTAATTCCCATTTTCAAACTTAATAGAGTTAATTAAAAATGAAAATAAAAATAAAAAAATTGAGTAAGGAAAAGGTTTCTTAAGTCAAATAGTGACAACTAAGAATGGGAAACTAGTATTTAATTTTAGCTTCATTGCTTCGTAACTACCTTTTCTATTTGTGACAACTCATCTTTGACATTCACCAATCAAAATTCGTAAGTTTTTTTTAAAAAAAATTTAAATTCAACTACAATGGGAGAAAAAACTGAATGACTCAATAGAGTGATGATTTTATTATTTGGTTGTAAACCAATTCAACACTAGCGTCACAAGTTTGATCCCGATAATTGATATTTGTCCCTCCTCCTTCAATATGTACTAAAAAAAAAAAAAAAATCAATGAAGAGAAAGAGACTCGAATTCATGACCAAACACTGACACACTGACACAGTAGGGTTTTTTTTTAGAATATATTTGTATAGGGTTTGAGATCTGTGTTACATACTTGTGTTTTCTAATATAATTTCTCTAGTTGAACACATGTATAAATGTATGAGTAAGGATTAGTGTTTTCTTTTTAAAAAAAAAAATGCAAGTATCTAGACTACCTTACACATAACTATTTTTTTGAGTCAATTTAAACACTTTGACTCAGACAAACTTCATGATCCTGAAACTTCGCTCTACTATATACCTACAAAAGATTTACACTTTGACTCAGACAAACTTCATGATCTTGGAACTTCGCTCTACTATATACCTACAAAAGATTTACAATTAAACTTATTTGTGAGTTTTGAACCTGTGACTTTCAAGTAAACATATCTTGGAGGGCCCCAAGCCGCTATCAACAGGCCACCTCTTGATATCATGGGATAGAACTGTTAAGAATAAGACATGCCTTTGCCAACTATCATGGAGTGGCTCAATTAGTTACAGAGGATCTTGGAGTGTATAAGATGAGGGGTTCAATCCATGGTGATCACCTACCTAGGAATTAATTTCCTATTGATTTCCTTTGTAGGGTCGGCAGTATGCCCCGTAACATTAAGTCACAGATATCAAAAAAAAAAAAAAGAGCCTCGGGCTACTTTCCTTTTCTATTTTATTTTACCAAAACTCATATCCTTTTGTTGTTTTTACATCTGAGAATGTCCAAAAAACTTACGTGTACATCAATTATTCTCATGCGACAAAGTTAAATTAGGCGTCCACTATTAATTGAACTAATAACATGTTATTTAAGTTGTTGTTACTATTATTATTATTTGGAAAAACATTTATTCTTATTGCAAATCCTTTGGTAAATTTCTGTAAAATTTAAGTAATTTTGAAGAAATGTTTATTAACCCATCAAAATAAGAATATTTTTAAACCATCACCAAATACAAACTTATGGTGTGTTTGGCTGCAGGTGAGATGAGATGAGATGAAATGTTGACAGCAAAAATTGTTTGGGGTGGAGGAAGATGAGATGAGATGACAGGAAAATCTTGTTTGAGGTGTAGAGAAATGAGATGAGATGAAAAATTTTATTTGGGGTGCAAGGAGAGAAGATGAGATGTTAGGATACGTGATACAATTTTTGTTAACTAGTCTTTTTTTTTTGTTGAATAATAAAATTATCCTTAAATCTTTAGTTATTAACATAAGTATGAAAAATATAACTATTATTATACAAAAATTATAAGTAATAAAAAATAAATATGATATCATCTTTGTAATATTAATGTTCATATTCAAAAGAAACTTAGTTTCATTGACATCATGTACGACCTAATAATCATGAGCTAAAAATTTCGAATCTCCCACACCTAAATATTGTTGAATTAAAAAAAATAATGAACAAAAACTTCACATAACCAAAAAAGTTGTACTAATGTATAATATTTCCATGTCAAACATAACTTTTATTATTTTTCAAATATTGTTAAATTTAGATTAAAAAAAACGGAGATTCTATATAAAATAATGAATTAAATATTAAGAAAAATATATTTAGTTAACCTGGTCATTATAGTTAAATCTTTGATAGCAATTTTTTATTTATTTAAAAATAAACTTTTTTTCTTATACATTTTATATATTCACATTCATATTTATTGAAAGTCAAAGAATTATCATTAAAATATATCAATTAATGTGTAACATTAAATCAAACATTAGAAGTATTTATCTTATTAGTGATTGACGCTTCTAAAAAATCGTAAACACTCCTAAATTTGGTAATTTGTTAGTTTTTGTCAATAAAGGTGAACTCACTAATATTTTGATATTATTTATTACATGGAAGTAAGATAGTGCCCCTAAAAAATTTAGAATTTATTGCTATTATTTTTTTAATATAAAATAGATTTCAATTTCTATGTTGACTCATACAAATGTTAAAAGATAATTGTTTTTTGTATATACAAACAAAAATCTCAAAATTATTTAAATTAATTTACTCCTTCCTATGTACCTACTCATACTACTTTTTAAAGTGTAGCTTAGTGGAATAAATTATGTTTGCACAAGATTAAAAATTTTGAATTTCATTTTTATAACAAACAAAATAAGTCAAATACTTTTAAATTTATTGTAAATTATGAATAAAAATTAAATGTTATAAATTATTTAAATTTAATTGTTATTTCAATAATAAATTGCTCCATGTATTGTTAAAAATAAATATATAATTTTATATCAATAATTTAATAATAATTTTTTTAATAGAAAATTTGTAAACACGATATTTATAACCTATCTCCTAGCAATTAAAGTTTCATAAACATTTTTGTTATTTAAAATGATTAAATAAAGAAATGAAAAGTATTTAATTCTTTTTTATAAATAAAAATATTAAAATTTATTATATATAAGAGATAATATA
>JBBMKA010023710.1:0-27300 GCA_037833695.1 Sechiopsis laciniata | reverse complement strand
TAGAGGCAAAATTACCAAAATGCCCCTAGGGGTCCAAAGTGCCCTAACGGCCCAACCGAACATCAGAAAAACTAACCTAACGTACCTGAGAAACCGGAATGAAGATCGACTGACTTGTGTTCGAAAATTCTGTCAGCTTCCATGTAACATTGCGCTCAATCGCATTGATCTCCTCGTCCATTTCAGTTCGCCACTTCTTATCTCGCACTTCTTCCTCAAAGCTAATACTTTTCGCATCTGCCAAAAGACATACAAGATGCACCTCATTTGTCGCATCGTACAATTCTTGCAAACTATGCATTCTGGGTTGTTGCAGTTCTTCTTCTTCTTCTTCAGTTATTTCAGGCTCTCTTGGCATACTCGTTGATGCAACAATTGGTAATTCTCCAACTTCGATGCTAACTTCCATCGAATTGTTCCAGTCTCATTTACTTTCTTCATTTACTTGCACATTGCAACTCACCATCACCTTCTTGCTTATTAGGTCAAATAGCTTATACCCTTTTGTTCTTTCATCATAACCAATAAACACATACTTCTTGCTCTTATCTTTGAGTTCCTTCTTCGCTGATCAGGTACGTGTGCATAAGCCACACTACCAAACACTCTAAGATGCGAACTGTCGGCTTTCGTCCCCTTCATGTCTCTTGTGGTGTTTTATCATCTAGCTTCGCATGTGGCACCGATTTTACACATAGACTGCACACTGCACTACTTCTGCCCAAAATTCTTTTCGTATACTTTTACTCTTTTGCGTTACTCGAACCATATCAAGGATGGTTCTATTTTTCCTTTCGGCCATACCATTCTGTTGAGGAGTGTATGCTACAGTTAGAAATCGTCTTATGCTTTGCTCTTCGCAATACTTCCGAAACGACATCAAAGTATATTCTCCACCTTTGTCAGATCACATAGCTTTGATCCGTCTACCAGTTTCCTTTTCCACCCTCACTTTGAATTTTCAAATCTCATCGAATGCCTCAGATTTTTCTTTCAAAAAATAAACCCAAGTTTTCCGTGAGAAATCATCAATAAAAGTAATGAAGTACCTTTTACTGCTGAACGATCCAGGGGTCATTGGTTCGCATACATCCGTATGAATCATCTCGAGCGATTGCTTAGCTCGATATTCTGCTTTCTTCTGAAACGAGGTTCTCGTATGCTTGCTGAGCACGCATTCTTCACAAAAATTTCCATCATAGTGCATCATTGGTAGCCCGAGCACCATATTCTTCTTTACTAACTCTTTTAGTCCACCGTGATGTAGAAGACCAAAATGAACATGCCACAATGTTGCTTTATCTTCTACATCGACTAGTAAACATCTTTCTCGCACACTTTTCAAATTTTGTCTATACATGAGATTTCTTCCTATCTCTACTCGGGCTATTAAATGCTCTTTCTTGTCCCTCAAATGCAATAACCGATTTTTAAAAAATATAGAATAACCCTTCTCTGTGAGTTGACCCAAACTCAAAATATTTTTTTTGAGATCTGGTACATAATATACATCCTAGATTGGCCCTGTCAAGCCATCCTTCTGCACAAAAGAAATCGTACCTTTGTCTTTTACATTTACTTTTGACGCATTGCCAAAAGAAACATGACCATCTTTAATTTTCTGCATCTCTTTGAACAGATGCTCGTGTCTGCACATATGGTTGCTTGGCCCTGAGTCAAGATACCACACAGAATCATTATTGTCGCTTCCTTCTTTATGTGCTATCAAAAGAACACCTTCATTCGCATTGTTTTCTAACACTAAGTTACTTGTTTCTTCAATCCTTTTATCCGCACGCCAATCTCTCGCAAAATGCCCTTCTCCACCGCAATTGTAGCATTTATCGAAATAAAAATCACTCGCATAGTGACCATACTTATGACACTTGTAGCATTCACTATTTGACTGATTCGATCTATCGCCTCTTCCTGGACTGCGTCCTCTTCCGTGCCAATTCACTTGACTCGTATGTCCTTTCTCCAAATCATAACTGTCGCTTTGACTACTGTAACCATATCCACGATCTCCACGACTGTGACCTCTACCTTGAAATTGTTTAGAATAAAGTACCTCTTCATGTTAAATTGACGCCTTGGTTAGAAGCGCTTACTCTAGCGTTTCCTCTTCCTTCTTATTTTTGTATTGCTCACGTGCCTCAAGAGAACCAGCAAGCTCGTCAATAGTGAGCGTCACAAGATCCTTCGACTCCTCTATCGCGCACACCACATTCTCGAAATTATCCGTCAACTATCTCAAAATCTTTTCCACAACTCGTGAGTCCATTAGCTTTTCGACATTGCGATTGAGTTGATTCACCACCGTCTGCACACGCGTGATGTAGTCAAATACGCTTTCTGACTCCTTCATCTTTATGCTCTTCAACTCGCCCCGAAGAGTCTGGAGACGTACTTACTTCACTCGGTAGGCTTCTTTGAAAACTTTCTCTAAAGTGTCCCAAGCTTCTTTTGAAGTAGTTGCACTTGCAATCATCTCAAAGCCCGATTCGTCAACTACACGGAACAACATGTACAATGTTATTTTATCCTTTGAACGCGTCTCTTTCAACGCTTTGGTTTGAGCCGCCGTATAATCTGTGGTATCCTTTGGTTCTACAAAGCCTTTTTCGACTGCCACTTTCCATGCATCATGAGATCCAAGAAGCATTTTAATCTGGATGCTCAAATTCTCGTAATTCACCTTCGTCAATCGTGGCAGCGGCATTTGACCCGTCACGTTCGCCATCAGCTCTGATACCAATTTATAGAATCTAAATTCAAATAACAAACAATAAAACACAAATTTCTTTATAACACTTTCTTTTATTGCTCTCTAAAACTCCTTACACACTTTTCTCTTCATTCTCTGCGATTTCTCTCACTGTCGCCCTACATTTGTCTCTACAATTCACAATGAAGAAACACTCTATTTATAGCCTATTACAAACTTGGTCACCAAGTTCTTACCAAAAAGGCTTCCCACTAATTCCTAAATTAAAGATCCACTAATTCCTTAATGACAACCCATTAATTCCTTAATTGTCTACTCACTAATTTCCTCAATTAACAATTATTCCAAATACATTAAATTATATTTAAGTTTATTCCAACATCGCAACCAAAATGCCAGTTCATTTTGTAATTGAGAAACTTGATGGAAAGAATTTTTTTTTTTTTTTTTTTTTGGAAGAAGAAATTGAAAACTTAATGTACTCAATTGAATGTATTTAAGACCATTGAAGAATTTGGCACTTTTGAATTGAAAGTTGCCAAAAAAACGTTAATAGAATAAAGGTCTTTGGCCAACAGTTAAAACAGTTGGCCAAGATAAAAAAACTCATTGGGTATCAATTATCTGATGTTAATTTGTCATTGGCAAGAACGCCAGCTAAGACTCGTCCGTGTAACTTTAGTCGACTTCTTTTCCTAAATCTTCGGTCAAATGAAGTTAGGTTGACATTTCCTTTTAACACTGCTTATTATGAATAGGCCGATAGTTTTGTTAACCATCAATCGATTTATAATATTGGCCGCGTTTATGTAAACCGTCAGCTAAATTGTTTTTTTCTTTTTTTTTTTTTTTTCAAATTACAATATTTTTCACACCAAACACCATTTATATATTGACATTCTAAAATGAAATGAGAGCAAACCTAACTTAATTGATCCATAAAATTGAACATTTTCTTTACTTAATAAAAATGCAAGAAACGCACATCATATAAAATGGAACACACAAGTAAGAGAAGAATAAAAGACACTCATTTAAATGATAAAGGCTATAAATATAAGAAAAACTATTAATCGTTATAAAGTTCAAAGTAGTCTACTATAAATATAAGAAAAACTATTAATCGTTATAAAGTTCAAAGTAGTCTAAGTACATTATATAAAAATCCAAAAAAAGAGACAAAAGACCTAATGTATGATGGCCAATCCTGTATAGTGGCAACAATTACCTACACATGAAAAAAAAAAGAAGAATAAATTAGTTAAAGACTTGAAGTAAAGTAATAGCTCGTAAATTAAGAACTTAAACTCAAGACATTAATGTGTTGTTGAAATCTTGGTAGGATAATGGCGTAACGAGAATGTAAGAACTCGACTTCTAAGATTGTCCTAGACTCGGTTCTTACTCAGCATGTATGGTTTTAAAGATTAAAATATAACAAAAACTACTGTAAACTTCAAAATCCTTTATTCAAACCATAAACAGTTTCAAGGGTAAAATAACCAAAACATAAGTTAGAGCCTCTGGCCAAAGATTTATTAAAAACAATTTCAAGAATAAATACGAAAGTAAAGGTACATCCCTATCTAACATGCTGGATCAAACAATGAAATAATCAATAATAAAGACAGTGGACGCCCACAATCTATCAGCTCCCCCTCTAGCCATCCCGGTGCCGTCCCAAGTTATTCGATGGAAAACCACAGAATAAGGGTCAGTACGAAGGTACTCAGTAAGAATCCCCAACTGGGGTAAAGTATGCATATCATCACATCATCTAGCATCCTAGCAATACATGCAATACTAAGATTCCAACAAACCAATCTCGAGTTATCAACATAACTCCCATTTTTACTAGAGCACACTGGCTTCTGACCTAACAATCAACTCACCACACTGATCTGAACACTTAGGGGACACCCCACTAGTTAGGCTCTCGACAAACTGGGAAGGGTGTACAGACAACACTAGCCCGAGGGATTCATCCGCTCGGTGCTAGTGCGTGTACGTGCACACGACATGCTACTGTAATTAGATCAATGCAGGCCTACGCAAACTACCCTTGCCCAAGTCCACACACCTAACAAAGCTCTAAATGGTGTCCATGGATCCACAGCTGGTGAGAGGCCCTCGGTATTCATATGTGGCAGCTTGTTCACACCTATCATCTGAAGCTAACGATCCTCCCATGGCAGGCTTGCACCATGAACAGAATCTCGCTCTAGTAGGCAAAAAACTAGGCTATACTAGGGGTGGCATGTTACATCACATCTCTGGCCTAAAAGGACGACATGTTACATCACATCCTCTTAGAGCCTCTAGATGATAAAAACCTAACCGTAAATATATACTAAGTGTGTGATATGCTCAGTTCCCTAATAGATCACCAAAACATGCTTAACAGATAAAATAGCCATCCCTAACAGGATACTAGTAGACAGAAACATGGAACAGATAACATGCTAGTAATAGAGTCAGATCATCACAACATACGAGACTAGCTACCTACACGCTCAAGAATAGTGAAATACCATTAGACAATTATCAGTGAAAGACAAGCGTAGGGTCCACACAACCAAAGTAAGAAATCCTTACCTGTAAATAGCTATAGAATAAATATACCTTGAGCTGCAGATAACCAATCACAAGCGAACTCACAACCTATATATAAATGTTACCAAATAATTAATAAAAGCATATTTAGCTAACCAAGAGGAAACTTAAGGAATTAAGAATTTACCTAAATCCCAAATAGAATTGATACGAGAAACGAGGCAAGACATTACGACTGTACAATGTTGAGGCGTTGTAGCAGGCACACGCACGTTGCTGCTCGGAGGCGAGCAAACGAAGGCGGCTGAGCAGGCGTATGCGGGATGGCTGAGATGTGGATCTGGCATGCGGCTATGCTGCGGGTATGGTGGTGAGGACGATTGCTTGCATGTGGAGGCTAGGCGTGGTATGGTGCGAGCGCATGCGTGATCGCAATGCCTGGCTGCGATTTCTAGGGGTAGGTGGATCAGTGGGCATTTGAGGGCAGTGCAAGCGGGCTGGTAAAGCAGTGTTGCTGCACTGCGGTGAAGGAGTGCGATGCTACTTCTGGGCCGTGCAGATGGGCGAGCGGGAGGGGGTCGTGTGTGGTTGGTCTCGGTGATGGCAGCATGTCTTTGGAAAAGGGTCGATGGAAGGGATGTTTTATAGGGTTCTCTCTGGCTTTTCTAAAAACGATCGATGAAAAGAGCTGGATTAATCGATCAATAAAATGAAAACCCTCTTTGACCACTTGGAACTTAATCTAAAATTACAAAACTGACCTTCCTTGTCTTGAAATCACAAATATATAACCTTAAAGCTCATTAAATCATAAAATATGCCCTATGGATGAATTTGCCAAATTACTCCTAAGGCTAAAACTGCAATAACGACCCAATGAATGGTTAGAAAATCATACCTGGAGAGTCGTAACAAAAACCCAGGCCATTACAAAGAAACTAACCAAAAAATTTCAATATGTTAAAACAATTTTACCTTTCCTAAACACATATATTAAAAAATTGTGACTATATTTACTACATGATAGCCACATCCCAATACCTGTAATAAAAAATAGGAATAAAATAAACATGAATTTAAAACATAATAAATAATTTTAATTACATACATAAGTGACTAGCCATCTGTCTTCGATCTCTTGAATCATCGAATCCGCTCTAAATGTGAGAAGGAAGTACCAATGTCGTCAAGAGATGAAATTCATACCAAGTAAAAAATAACATTCAAACTCCATTATTGCTCGTATCTTAAGCTGTCCATGCAAGTCTTGGTGGCCTCCTTCTAAATATTAGTAGCTTCCTCGTGGTTTTCAGTGTGCTCTTCTAGCAACTTCTTCTTCTATCGTTTCCCTAATCTCTTTGTCAAATTCCAATTGAGTCTGAAGAGTTTCAATTGTTTGTAGTAGTTGTGTCTCACGCTCGAAGCTAGACACCCCCACTGACGATGAGAAGGAAGCCCACTTATCCCTAGTTGCACATCAAACAGCATAAAAAATCTTACCTAGGCATTTTATGCTGTTTATTCTGAACCTTAGAACAGATTGAGTGAACTCTAAATCGTCAAGAGGTTGAGATCCATTTGAACATGATGTCTATTTTCATTCTACCATTTTTATGTATACAAATATAACATATTAGTAGGGCTATTCAAACAACGCGACCGAATAATCTGAACAAACCCAACCCAATTTGACAGATTGGGTTGGGTTAAATACACATTTTTTAGTTGGATTGGGTTCAAATTAATGAAATTTTCATAGGTTGGGTTAGGTCAGGGGTTGACCTAAAATGAACCCGAACTAACCCAAGTTGTTTATTAAGTTTAGAAAATATTCTTTTTACCTATAACATAACAATATGCATATCTTTATTTTATTGAATTATATTTTTTAGAGTTTTTTATTTTTCAATATTTTTAAAGATATTGTAAAGTTTTTAGAATCTATATATCATGATAAAAATATATAGTCAAATTATGTCATCTATTTTTGTTGGTTTTAATAATCTATTTACTTTATGGAAGTCTGACAGCTCTTAAATAAAGCATTATTTAGACCATCATTCTAGGCATTGTAGGAGTTTTTTAAGATAAGTTGAATGAATTTAGAAGCTAAAATATGGAACAATAAGAGTAAAATCAACATGCATCTAGAATTAGGAGAATTAAGAAAAGGAGTTTTAGGAATTAAAGCATAAGAAACGACTTCATGCATCCTCCCGCTTTCTGGAATACCAGCCACACCAACCTATCAATTGTTTCTTAGATTCAAGTAAAGAAAAATCTTCTCATTTGTAAGAAAAGGTAAAGCTAAGCACTAGAATCGTTGTAGAAACGCTTTCGAAGAAATTAGGAGTTCAATATCGCATGAATCTAGGAGTTTTAACAGAATGGAGATTAAATGAACATAATATATTCTAGAATATTCCAACCTTGATCTCCAAGTAATCGAGCATTATATAAGATACAAGATGAAACCCTAGAGGGTGTGCCTACCTTTGGGGATTATCCCAGTGTACTTAGATGATGACTGGAGAAGCTCGTGACATTCGATGACAAAGATCCATGCACTTCATGCATCTGCCACTTAAATTTCTTCATTATTTTATTGCTTTTAGGATTAGTTTGGTTTTTCTCCGTTCTTATTTTCATATAGACATTATTTCTTCAATGCAATATTATATCTATTATCTTGACATGTTTTGTTTATTTGAAATGATGTCTAGCTAAATATAGTAGGCAAAGGTTAAAGGAATAGGGTGTAGAAGCATGTATTAGGAATGATCGAGAGTTGATGAATTGAGCATGCTAGTTAATTTACAGTAGCAAATGTCAACCAGCAATCCACATAGATTGCTTATTGGCTGTCTCGGAAGAGGAAGCGATAAGAGTCCTACTACATGATTCATTAGGTTATACAAGATTGCTTGTGTATTAAAGAAGAAGTTAGGGACAAGAATTCTTCTAGCGTGTGCGTAGCTTTGTTCGTAGTATTTTGATAGGCAGTGGGGGGTTATTATAAATAAATGAATGCGGGATCAAACATTAGATTGAGAGAAGCACGAATTCATTATTCACCACCATTTAAACAGAATTTTGACTTGCCGAAGCATCCTGGCTTCTTAACCCGAGCCTTAGTTTAATTTTGCATTTAGGATTAACACCAAACAAAACCCCTAAACACATCCTCTTTACTTTTTTCACTTGACTCTGAGATTAATTAACTTATTATAGACATCAATCTCTATGGAGAACGATAAAATAGATACTTATCACTTGTTGCAATTTTGACTGCATATTCTTGCATAAAATGTGGTTCAAAAGCATAGGACACTAGTAATTAGAGTCTTATCCTTACAAATTTATTGTTAGAAATATATTGCACGAAAATATCGCATCAATTTTTTGGCATAATTTTCAAGGATTGATTATTTATAATTAGTAGTTGATGCGATATTTCGGTGTAGTATAATTATTCTAATGATAAATTCTAAGTATAAGATGCTAATACAAGTATCCTACGCTTTTGAATCGCATTCTACTCAAGTATATGCAGTCCAGTATGCAACAAGAAATAAGTATTTATTTTATCGTTTTCCATATGGATTGATGCCTATAATTAGTTAATTAATCAAAGAGTCGTGCAAGAAAAGTAAAGACGATGTTGTTGGGGTTTTGTTAGTTTAATCCTAAATGCAAATTTAAACTAAGTAAGGCTCGAGTTAAAGTTGTGCGAAGCGGCTAGCAATTCTTAGGGCAAATAGATTGTGAATAGTAAATGTCATACTTGACTTAGACTAAATGTTTGCTTCCACATTCGTTCACGCTGACTTCGACTCCCGCCGCAAATCAGTGTATCTTTCTAAATAGAGCGTCGCATGCAACAGTAAACGTTTATCTCTAAACTATTCTTATATGTGTAAGAGAACTTACACTAATCTACTGAACATGCGAAATAGACTTAAACTATCTCTTCTTTCAAATTAGCAACTTACAAATTCATGTGGATGATCAATCTACATATACTATAAATTAAGACCCAAATTCAACATGCTTCAATTAACAGCTCCCTTGTACCCTAATAAATGCGTCTACAACCCATCCCCTTAACCTTCACATAAAATGTTTAGCTAGTCATGCAATTAACGAAGAAAAATAACATGATAAAAGGGATAGACATTAGATAATAAGATAAAACTAAAATTGTATTAATAATGAAAAGGGAAACAACTAAATAACAACTAAAGTTCCTATGAAAATTAAATTACAATTGCTAAAAGAAATAAAAAAAAGAAAGACTGGAAAGCAGTAAAGAAATAATGGCGGCTGCTGAAGAACATGAGTCCTTTTAACCAGGAACACAAACTTTGGTCGAAACCCTAATGCTTTAACTTTTATATTCAAACTCCTAAATAATAAATGCATCTTATTTATATAAATTTTCCATCTTAATATTATTCTAACTCTAAAATTCATTCAATTAATGCACAATACCTTTAGAATATATTAAGCTATTAGCCTAAATAACTCACTATTTTGAGAGTTATCAGTATTCATCCATTGAATTTATAAAACACATTCTGGCTGCAGCTGTTTCGTGTTATCGGTAAAGCTAGTATAGCAAACGACGAATTACCTTCTTTTGGATCATCCCAGTTAATTTAACACAATGAAGACCATAGAATTTGGTAACCAAAGTGGTCTCAAATGCTCTCACATGGTTATATAGGCAGAGAGCATTCTTGTTAAGACCTGCAAAAATTAGTACATGTTTCCCAAATTACAGCAACCATTGTTGTTGTTCTAAAATGAATAATGCTAGAAACCAAAAACTCACTTTAGCTTTTGACTTCTTCATCGTCATTATCATATATCGATCGTCGTTGGTCAAGTAGAAGAAGCTGCCACTTTTACCAGGAGACGAGAGTTCTCGAAGTGCATCATTCCCGCAAATTGATAGCATACAATCAACTGGATCCACCTTGAACAATTTCCTTAGAGTTCTGAAAATAGATGGGAATATCAATTAACAAGGCTACGAAACATCAAAACGAATTAACAAGATATTGTTAACAATTTGCTTAAACAAGTCAAATTCAATGTCGCGGTTTTCTTTTTTCATTTCGACATAACAATGAGGTCTCGATTAACGCCAACTTCTATCATATTATTCAACTATTGTTCTAAACCATTGATCTTGTTCTAAATAGAGTACCTAAGAAATGAAGCTAATTAACGAGGAAAGCCATAGATAAAAAAATTAAGCATTGTACCTGAAAACTAAAGGGCAATAGTCCTTCATTTGAACTCATATGACTGATGGGGTAGAGTGTATTTGCTTCCTTCTGAAGGAAATCTGGTCTAAACTTTTTCCTTGGGATCAAAAGCTAAAGGTTTCAAGTCGAGGGAAGTCGTCGGGGCCGGTCTTCCAACCGAATGCCTGTTCAATCCTCACATACACATACATATGGTTAAATAAATAAGTCAAAATGTACTAACAACATGATTAGAAAACACAAGACTTGCTCTATTATGTGAACAAGTCATAACAAAAAGAAAACAAATTTGAAGTTATTATTGTATTTAGAGATCACAAACAATGAAACAAAAAGAATTTCATCATTAAACTATCTGATTCTAAGCTGCAAATTGAGCATTAGATCATAGTTCTTATGCCCTTTGCAGATAGTCTCTCCTTGCCTCTTAGAAGGCCTCGACATTCTCATAAGAGTCCCAAGTCCCTCCCTATCCAAATTCAATCCCATCATATAGTCGGTGACATCCCCCCTCGGTACTTCTCCTCCGACCGACGACGACCTCTCGCTACAACACCCAGCCACAAAGTCATCCAGGTCTCTACACCTCCACATCTGCATTCGATCAAACTGATTCTCAACGACATCAATACTCACTCTTCCATCCACCGACATCCTCCTCGGCTTCACTCCTTCCTCCCCTTTCGACAACCTCCACATCGCCAACTTCTATTGCGATGGAAAAATCTACACCTTCTCCCTAAGACAAATCTTGCAGTCACTAAAATCGACATCATACATATCTTGAGGATCCCAATCCACATTTTCAGATGAACCAGAAGAGTAATAACTCCCATTTTGTTCTTGTGGATCCTTACTCCCAATTCCCTTTATACTTATTCCCATTACCCAAAAAGAAACTCCCTTTCCACAAATCTCCCCATTCTTCCATTCCCTAACATAGCAATTCCCATTCTTCCATGGATATCTCCCATTCCCTTCTTGCAAACCCCTCCTCCATTCCCCACATAGCAGTCCCCATTAGAGAAGCTTTTCACCCCATGTCCATGCTTCAATTTCATCACCCAATTCTCTTTATAAGTGTCACCATTGGAGGCTTTGTAGGTCTCATTTCCATCCATGTAGCCGCTTTACAGCTTGCAGCAGAAATAGATAGAGAATAAGAGCGATGTCATAAGCAACAGGAGGAAGCATGGACAAGGTTTGCCAACCCTGCCAGTCCTAAGGGTGATGAAACAGAATGCATTGTGATGAAAAACGAAGGGAGATCCAACGATGATACTAAGAAAAACTCAAATGATGAAAGCAAAAATGAAGATGAAAATCTTCAACAAGAAGGCATGAGAGGTAATGAACCTACAGAGCCAATTGAGGAGGTTCTACATCAAACCGGAAGGGGAGATGCAGAATCGATTATTCAGCAAGAAAATAGTTATAGCGCTGAAGATCATAGGCCATCAGCAATAGTACCTGCAATTTTCTTGTTCCCAGAAGCACACGCATCGCAGGAATTGATTAGTCGAGGAAGCGACACTTGGGCAATTTAAATGAGCCTCAACTCAGAACTCTGCACCCTATCAATGTTTGGATTGGTAGGAAGTCTACGCATCAAGGTGAATGGCAAAGAAAGGCAAGAAAAGGCGATTAAGGATGGCTACACCCCAAAGATTTTTAAATGGCCTAAGCACGGATGAACTATGCCGGACGGAATTAGCGCAAAGGTTCCACCCAGATCAACTCAGCAGCATTCCTGGAATGAAAAAATCTGGTATTTCTGACTTTTTGCAAAATATTAATTGTTTTAGAATAGGTAGTTTTTTCTATTTATGCATTTTTCTTTTTATTTTCCTTAAGACATTTTTTATTTCTTAATTTTAGGAAGTTTTTCTATATTTACAATTTTCTTTTATTATTTCATTTTTAGGAAAGAATTGGTTCGAATATTTGAATATAGGAGCAAAATCGTAATTTTTCCTTTTGTGATTATTCCTTTCCTTGCACAAGGATTTTCAAAAATATTTTCAACTCTATAAACCTTGTGTGTGGAAGAGTCGATCATTGCATTCTTACTTCAATTTGAAGAAATTAAAGGCTGTATGTTGTTATTACGATTCAAATCGTAAGATTTCTGGTAAGACTATAAGGGGTAACAAGGTTATTGAGCGTCAAAAGTTTCGAAGTTCGACACCTCCAAAATATGGAACTAGGAAGTTGCCTACTGATGAGCTAGAATCAGAAATTAAAGAAAGTTCGCGTTAACGACAAATAAGAAGTGGGAAGTTCTTCGGAAGAACAAAGGAAAGGAGGAAAATTTTTGCCTCTTATATTATGCAAAACAGTGATGAAGAAACTCCCGAAGACGTAGAACAATTGGGATTGACGGACAAGGTTGATGAGAACCACCCTCGACATGAAAAAATGGAGCTAGAGGAAGATCAAGACGAATCAATAGAAGAGGATCCAGAAGAATTTGAACCATGCGAGGACGAAGAGAATACCTTTCCCAATGAAGCTGAAGTATCTATTGATAAGGAGCAACAACACCCGAGGTTTAGCAGCATTCGAGTTCATTCTACGAGGGCAAGGACGCTGCCAGTAGTTTGGCAATTGCAGCCGAGCATGGAGATTAGAGCCAAAAGAGGTGCGACTTTCGCATCTGTCGATGCTGAGGAAAAGTTCATCGCATTAAAGGATAAAGGATTCAAACGCAAAATTAGACTAAATATATCTAACGACAGTAAGGCCATGATTCATCGTCTGGGATGGACGAAGTATTTTTTCCCAGTAATGAACGTAAGAACAGATTGGATGTGCCAATTCTATGCTAACTTAAACGAAGAAGTGCCATATTCTCAAGAGTAAATGGTCAGCTCGTCGATTACCGAGCAGCCGCATGGAATAAAAATTTGGCAGCACCTAATGTTCCTACAGCATTCTGTCAGCAGTTCATCAACTCTCCCACTGCAGAGCAAATGAAAGAAAGCCTATCAATAATCCGAATAGTGGAAGTAGAGTGGAATGATCCAATGTCAGTACAAGGATACATGATTCTGGAGAACCTGCAAGAGTGGTTGCAGATTATTTAGACAACATTCATACCTTCAACCAATAAAGCACTAATCAGAAGAGATCAAGCAATGCTGCTCGCCGCAATAAAACTCGGGATAAGTATCAATCTAGGAAATATTTGGAGATGCAAGTGCAGAAATGCGCTAGTGAAATGTAAGAATACATATACTATCCCTTTGCAATTACACAATTATGTGCAGATCAGGGCAACAAGCCACAACGTTGTGACAAGACTTTGAGCATATTTCTATCAAAGGAATGTGTAGCAGCGGAAAGTAAGGAAAATGGAGACACAAAAACTATTTTAGATTAGCAGGAAGGATAGCTAAGCTCAAGGAAATTACACATAAATATTTGACTTATGCAAAAGAGCGAGATGAGCTATTGATGCTTCACATGATAGAAATAAAAGAATACTCCGAATGGCCTAAATTTCTAAAATAAATATTGAATTCGGAGCATGGCAAAGGCAAATGAAAGAGTGGCGGCAATGTGACGAATTAGATGGAAGTCTCGTTCTCTTTTACTGCGCTTACTGCATTTTATTTCTTTTCGCATGCATTTCATGAGTAGTCATAATTCTATTTTGATAGGATCATGCATTTAGGATGCAATTTAATTGATTTCCACTATAATCATTTATAAAATTCAGTAATTTTCCTTTTGAAAGTCGACTAAGCATGATTGTCGCAAAACTAAATTTAGTGGAAACATAATTTCAACTAGAAGAATTCTTAAGTTCCTTTACATTCAAACCTAGCATTAGAGTAATCCTTATCATGAACGACAGAAAGAATAAAAAATTTGCAAGGAAGTCTTAGAGCTTGAGTTAGAGTAAAGCAATCGTAGTAATAGCTAAGTTTTGGGGAACTAAGCCTCACCTTCATTGAGGACAATGAAGAATTTAAGTTTGGGGGTGAGGGCAGCCCGATGAGTGTTAAAAAAATAAAAATAAAAATAAATAAAGATCAACCTACTCTGGCAAAATAAGGACAAGAAAGGCGTATAAGCCTAAGGAAACCTTAAGTATTCCACTGTCTACGAATTAGTGCAAGCTTAAAATTCATTTGCTTATAGAAGTTGCTTGATGCTCAAGTGATTTATGTTAAGAACTATGAAATTTAGTAGATATGAGTGTAACCTAAGAGGAATGCGAAAAGCATAACTGAAATCCACGATAGATATAAGGACTAGAATGAATACCTTAGCGGAGTAAGTTGGGCAAACTTAGACTAGAAGTGATTACAATACAATAGATTGAGTAATGAGGAATACTTGCTATGAGGAACAATCTGTCAATCATGGTAAGGAAGATTTTAAGGTTAAACCTGAATCTTTAGGAAAGTTTGTAAACTGAAAAGGGAAAGAAGTTTCTCGCTGAAAATATGATATGCGATAAGAATTGCGAAAGTGGATCGAAAAAAGTAAAAATGCTGAAATAACTAGGATCGAGCTAACTAGGCAGATAAGCATTACTTGAGGACAAACAACGATTTAAGTTTAGGAGTTTGATAGCTCTCAAATAGAGCATATTTTAGGCTGTCTTAGTTTGCATTATTCTAGAATTAAAGGGGAAAAGCAATCGCTAATAGAAGAATTACGATAAAATAACTTAGAAAATCAGCATGCATTCATAAAGTAGCATCGGAAGCACAGTTTCGTATTTTTAGTATAAATCTTGAGCAAACTATGCCTAATCAATGCTAATGGAAAGACATATTAAGCTACACCGTGGAAAGGACAAACAGCACGAATGATGACCAGCAGCATAGCGAATTCAAAATGAAAATACGTTCGAAAAAGACACGTCAACAAGAAAACAATCAAAAGTCAATCAGTAATCAAGGCGACGTCAATCAAATAAATTCCAGCTACAATCAGGGGATCCTGCACTAATGAAGATTTCCCAACTCACCTCGACTTGTCGGCCAAGTAAATCAACTCTATAAATACCAAGGCTGGGAGCCGAGAAAGGGAAGCTGGTTTGTTGGCCATGAAGCCTATCGTAGAGAAAAGTAAATGGTGGTGTCGTAGAAGCCGATGACCAGGGGACTGCACATCTTCAGCCGTGCTAATTCCATTTTACTATTTTTATTTGGAGTAGCTTGTAGTTTTGAACATTTCATAGTTGCAATAAAATCCTCTAGTTTAACTTCTATTTGATGTTTATCTCTATGGTTGCATTGTAGGAGTTTATGTTTACTATTCATGAATAGAAATAGGCTAGGAGCGTAGGTCATTGAGTTTTTCACTGCTGCATGATATGTTACATATATATATGCATCGATTAGCTACCCACGCATGCACCTTGTTGTGAATTCAGAAAAAGGATTCGCATGTTAACCCAGTATGCTACATTAGGTTGTGTGAACGTCTGTTCACCACTTAAAGTGTTAGGAATAGCCTTACTAAATGCTTGCATTGCCCTGTTGCTAAGTATGGAGTTCACAGCGGAAGCTGGTCCTACCATAGATCATTAACTGCGAAAGTACTTATTTGTTAGGGAAGCGAGACTCTCTTTGGTTAGTTCGCGCACTTAGCATTTTCTAGGATTGTTAGTTAACATTACTCATTGCATCATATTTATTTTCAGCAACATATTTACATATCTAAATTCAACCAAACGACAACAACTCATACACTCATGATTCACTTTTCCGCACAACTCTATCTTAATAGTGTTAGCTCTAGATCTCAATCTCTATGGGATCGATAAATTTATATACTTATTACTTGCTGCAATTCCCAACCGTGTATACTTATGCGTTAAGTGATTCCAAGTTACACTTAGCATAAGTTGACTTTGAATTAATTACTGTACAATATATTAGCATCACATTCGCAACCCATCACTTCGCAACAAGCCGCGCTTTGTAACGCTCTTTCTTTCCTTCAGAATTCATCTTTTTCTTGAATACCCATTTCACACCAATTAGCTGACTTGCATTTGAAAATTTTGCACAGTTTCCATGTATAACTGCGCTCTATCGCATTAATCTCCCCATCCATGGCAGTTTTCCATTTCTTATCTCGCATTGCTTCTTCAAAGCTAATGTCTTCCGCATCTGCTAAAAGCTATACAAGATGTACCTCATTTGTCGCATCGTATAAATCTTACAAACTCTCATTCTGACTTGTTGCGGTTCATCTTCATCGTCAGTTGTTGTTTTAGACTCTGCTGATATAATTGTTGATGCAACGAGTGAAAATTCTCTAACTTTGATGCTAACTTCCATCAAATTGTTCCGGTCTCATTCACTTTCTTCATTGACTTGCACATTGCGACTCACCATCACCTTCTTGCTTATTGGGTCAAGTAGCTTGTATCCTTTTGTTTTCTCATCATAGCCAATGAAAACATACTTCTTGCTTTTATCTTCAAGCTTAGTTCTTCGCTGATCTGGTACGTGTGCATAAGTAATAACTCTCAAGAATCGTGAGTTATTGGCTAAGTATAGTAGTATTTCATTGGGAATTTCGCTACATCATAAATGAATTCGCTGATTTATTTAGCTTTAGCATAACTATTTGGTCAAAATGCAAAATCCTATAGTTTTCTGTTTAGGATAATATTTTAGAGGTTTGTTGTAGCAAAAGTGCATGAATGGGTGAATTTCAAGTATGAATTCTATAAACTTAATATTTCGATTACGCTATAGCAAACCCAGGGAGCAAAATGTAGAGTTGCTAAAAGTTTCACTTAGGCGAAATGGAATCTAGCGGAGTTGGATGCTTGGAAAATATCTAAAGTTTAAGAAGCATGTCAAAAATCCAAGCAAAGACATTAAATCATAGCCGTTGCTTTCAGTCCGCTTTGGCAAAGGTCGTGATCGTGGATCATGGAGCAGAGAGTGTCAGAAGTGGTCCAAAGGGGACATGACAGATCGTGGAGCAGAGCGTGTCAGAACCTTGTCGCTGAAGAAAACTCTATAAATAGCAGCCCTTCTTCTTCGTTAAAGCCTATCCTCCATTTTCCGGAGAGATCTTCCACTTTTCCTGAGAGTCCATCGTCTAGCTTCTTTTCTGATCAATTTCGTTGTCGTGTTCTAGTTAGCTTAGTCGTTTTAGCTTAATTTTCCAATTGTTTGTAGTTTTGCTTTAACATTGTTTACTTAGTCATTTTTACCTTCTATTTCCAGTTTTTCCTAGTTTTCATTGTAAGAAAACGTTGTTATTTTGTTAATTGATGAAGATGAACTTTGTTTATTACCTTGCTTTGAATCTATTTCTCATCATGAGTGGCTAAGTTCATAATCGGTAGGAAGTAGACAAGTAGGAGTATTTTGCTTAAGCAAAGAGGTAGCAAGATGTCAAACTATTTATGCATGCTGTGTTAAACTTGAAATACATTTTGTTTATCTAGCCATTTGTATTAACTCTATTTCGCTTTCGAGAGAAAAGAAATAGAGCGAACTTACATGTCATAACATTAGATTTTGCTAAGTTTACTTGCATTTGAAAAGAACATTTAGAGATAAGGTTCGCCTAGTGATGATTACTTGGTTTACTTGTTTGTTTAAGTTCGAGAGAACTTGACTAAGTGCTCGAGAAAGCCAAATCTAAGAGCTCAAGAGAGCTTGTCTTAGAGCGAAATCAGTTGTCGCTTCTTAGCATAATGCCATTTCGCTAGAGCAAAATTCTCTGAAAAGTCCTAGCCTCCTTCTGATACCTTTAATTTGATTAAAGATAGTTCATCATTCTTAGCATCTTACTTACTTTGTCATTTGTGCCTTGCATTTATTTCGCTTTAGCAAAGTTATTTCGCTTTAGCCAAGTTATTTCCCTTTAGCTAAGTTATTTCGCTTTAGCCAAGTTATTTTGCTTCAGCCAAGTTATTTCGCTTCAGCTAAGTTATTTCGCTTTAGCCAAGTTATTTCGCTTTAGCTAAGTTATTTAACTTTAGCAGACATAGTTTAGCTACATCACAATAATTTTTCCCCATTACCATGACTCTCTAAACTTCATTTAAGCATGATGTTAATAACTAATCCCTGTGGAGATGACTTTTACTTACATTAAAACTTGCTACAACAAGACTGCGTATACTTGCGCATTTGTAGAAACTCACACACTTAGTCATTATTGAAATGCAGTTCGCTTTGGCGAAGCTGGGGATCTTTCAAACCATTATTCATTCAATTAAAATCTTAATTAAACAGACAAGTGTGAATCTTGCGAACAAGTTTTTGAGAGAATTTCGCTCTAGCGAAATGGAATTATGCTAAGAAGCGAACAACTTATTTCGCTCTAACACTGGCTCTTTCGAGCTCTTAGATTTGGCTTTCTCAAGTACCTTCAGGTTCTCTCGAACTCAAACAAACAAGTAAACCAAGCAATCAGTACTAAGCGAACCTTATCTCTAAATGTTCTTTTCAAATGCAAGTAAACTTAGAAAGACCTAATGTTATGACATGCAAGTTCGCTCTATTCCTTTTCTCTCGAAAGCGAAATAGAGTTAATACAAATGACTAGATAAACAAAATGTATTTCAAGTTTAATACAACATGCATAAATAGTTTGACATTTTGCTACCCCTTTGCTTAAGCGAAATACCTTTACTCGTCTACTTCCTTCCGATTATGAACTTAGCTACACATGATGAGAAATAGATTCAAAGCAAGGTAATAAACAAGGTTCATCTTCATCAATTAACAAAATAACAACGTTTTCTTACAAAAGCTATTCTAAATCAAAACTAGGAAGAACTGGAAATGGAAGGTAAAAACGACTAAGTAAACAATGTTAAAGCAAAACTACAAACAATTGAAAAATTAAGCTAAAACAACTAAGCTAACTAGAACTCGGCAAGGAAATTGATTAGAAAAGAAGCTAGACGATGGACTCTCTAGAAAAGTGGAGGATCTCTCCGAAAAATGGAGGACAGGCTTCAACGAAGACGAAGGGCTGCCATTTATAGAGTTTGCTTCAGCGACAAGGTTCTGACACGCTTTGCTCCACGATTTGCCATGTCCCCTCTGGACCACTTCTGACACACTCTGCTCCATGATCCGCGATCACGACCTTTGTCAGAGCGGATAGAAAGCAACGACTACAATTTAATGTCTTTGCTTGGATCTTTGACACGCGTCTTTAACTTTAGATATTTTCCAAGCATCCAACTCCGCTGGATTCCATTTCGCCTAAGTGAAACTTTTAGCAACTCTACATTTTGCTCCTTGGGTTTGCTGCAGCGAAATCGAAATATTAAGTTTATAGAATTTATACTTGAAATTCACACATTTATGCACTTTTGCTACAACAAACCTCTAAAATATTATCCTAAACAGAAAACTATAGGATTTTACATTTTGCCCAAATAGTTAGGCTAAAGCGAAATAAATCAGCGAATTCATTTATGATGTAGCGAAATTTCCAGTGAAATACTACTATACTTAGCTAATAACTCGCAATTCTTGAGAGTTATCACACCCCAAACTTACCTCATTGCTCGTCCTCGAGTAATGACTAAATTTAAATTGGGAAATTTCACTTTTTACCAATCTCACCTTGCAACAGGCGAAACAATTCTTATCAATTTCACTAAAGCAAACAACAATCAATTCAAAGAATTCAAGTAAATTTCTAAGCTAAGCTATTTTATAACTAGACCATGCTAAGCAATATTTTAAAATTCAAATTACTCCATTTTGAAATTTCGCTCCAGCCACGCCACTCAAGCAAACCCCTTTTTAGCCTAGAACTTTTACTCTTTGGTTCTGATAACCTTCGCTCTTTAATAGGAAATAATCACTCGCTTAAACCTTCGCTCGCTGGGAATTTCTCACTTACATTTCCTACTATCGCTTGCTCAATTTTCATTGAATGTTTGATATAATGATAGGTACGCGATGTTAGAGCAAACGACAGCGGAGAAACACCAGAAACTTGGCTACTAGCCTTTGATCCACTTCGCTCTGGCATTTTTTTTATTGGAATTTTTTTTTTTTAGTTTTTCACCCAGGGCTTGGTTTGCAATAACTCTCCTTTTGCTATAGCGAAATGGCTACTAGCCGCTTAATTTTTTTCTACGCTGAATCTCTCATGAAGCATGTTTATTTTGTGCACTTTTCGTGAATTTATTTACATTTTTTGCTTCGGTAAATTCCACCCTCAAACTTAGACTTTTCATTGTCCCAATGAAACACTCAGTACTCCTAAACTTAAAGTTTGCAAAAAGTTGAAGGCCTGGTTAATTCTAGTTGAATTCGCTCTGGCTAAAAGATTTCCTCAAAATTAAGTTTTTATACTTGATGAAATTGCAAAAGTGAAGACTAAGGCTTGGCTTACTTCGCATAACATTTCGCTCTAGCATTGAAGAGTTATACAATTATTTCATAAATAAATAAACTTAAATTACTAAAAGAATTGTTCATTGGGCGTGCAGAGAAACAAAAATGAGACGATGGTGAATATCATTAAGTAAAATTCGCTATATGGAAAACATTGAAAGAGGCGAAAGTAAAGACATAATTGAACACAAAGATAGGGTACAAAGAGAAAAGGGACTTCCATCTATTTCTAGAGAGGATCTTTGCCGAATTTTGCAGGGAGAGGCAGAAGCTCTAGGAATTGAGGTAGTTGGAAAGGACCTCCCTTCAATCAGTTGAGCACTTTTTGGAGAACTCGCTCTCGCTGAAGGAAATAACGATGAAAATTACTATTTTCATCTCTAATTTCTCTTAGCAGCTGGAGTTGCTCTTCGCTGCCACTGGTTGACGCTTTGGCCTTCTTCACCGCGCGAGCTCCTCTCGCCAATGCCTTAAAAGCGAAGGGATCATTAGGCTGACCCTTCAATCCTTGGAACTGGCAGAGTGTTGAGATGAAGTGCGGGTAGAGAAAATAGCTTGCCTTTGGCTCTGTTCAAGCACGAATCTCCTAAGCGATAATCTTCCCAACGTTGATCGACATGCCAGTCATGATGGAATAGATCAGTAAAGCTCACGGAACTGTCAAAGTGGACTCGTGTGAGATTGGAATAAGCGAAGACTTCAGAAATGAGGCCCAAATCCACCCTACTTTGTTTAGGTTTGCTGTGTGGCAACAGCGAGATTGAGGCCCCTCATCCCATTCAGCCTCTTCTACTCCAATGACTCCCAAGTAAGTTTGGAGATCTTCATCGGAGTACTCATCCAACAGTTCTTCGTACTCGGACTTCTTGTCTTCAAGCCCAAAAATTTCATTCCAAGCTTCAGGAGCTCAATTGATTTGGCGACCACGAACAGTGGTGTTGAATTTGTTTCGATCCAGCAAACTGGCGTAGAATTCAATCACCCATGTTCTCCTCGTGGAGCTGAGCTCTATATATAGCCGCCTCCATCCTCGCTTTTCAATTTGCTCGACCACAGCTGGTGGAAATCCTCTGAGGTTTGGGTCAAAGGATTGCTCGAATAAGAACTTCCATCAAATTGTTTCAACCGATTCGCTTTCTTCATTGACTCGCACATTGCGACTCGCCATCACCTTCTTGCTTATTGGGTCAAGTAGCTTGTACCTTTTTGTTTTCTCATCATAGCCAATGAAAATATACTTCTTGCTTTTTTCTTCAAGCTTAGTTCTTCGCTGATCTAGTACGTGTGCATAAGCCACACCACTAAATACTTTTAAATACAAAGCAGTCGGCTTCTGTCCTCTCCATGCTTCTTGCGATGTCTGATCACCCAACTTCGCATAAGGACATCGATGCTGCACATAGATAATACATTGCACTGTTTCTGCCCAAAACCCCTTTGTCATGCTTTTGCTCTTCAACATTGCTTGAACCATGTCAAGAATGGTCTTGTTCTTCCTCAGCCACACCATTTTTTTTAGGAGTATATGGTGCGGTTAGAAATCGCCTTATGCCTTGCACCTGACAATACTCCATGAAAGCCATCGAAGTATATTCGTCACCTCTGTCAGATTGCACAACTTTGATCTGTCTACCTATTTCCTTCTCCACCTTCACTCTGAATTTCTTGAACACCTCAAATGCTTCTGATTTTTCTTTCAAGAAATAAACCCAAGTTTTTTGTTAGAAATCATCAATAAAGGAAATGAAGTACCTTTTACACCTGAAAGATCCAGGGGTAATTGATCCACATACATCAGTATGAATCATCTCGAGCGGTTGCTTAGCTTGATATTCTGCTTTCTTCTGAAATGAGGTTCTCGCGTGCTTGCTTAGCAAGCATTCTTCACAAAACTTTCCTTCATAGTCCATGTCAGGTAGCTCATGCACCATATTCTTCTTTGCTAACACATTTAGTCCACCATGATGTAGGTGACCAAAACGATGATGCCAAAATGATGCTTTATCTTCTACATCGACTCGCAAACACTTTTCTCGCATGCTTCTCAAATTCATTCTATACATGCGATTTCTTCCCATCTCAACTTGAGCGACTAAATGCTCTTACTTGTCCTTCAAATGTAACAATCAATCTTTCAAAAATATCGAATAACCCTTCTCTGTAGTTGCCCCAAACTTAAAATATTTGTTATGAGATCTGGTACATAATTGACATCCTGGATTGATCCTGTCAAGCCATCCTTTTGCAAATAACAAACTGTACCTTTGCCTTTGACCTCCACTGTTGATGCATCACCAAAAGAAACATGACCGTCTTCAATTTTCTGCATCTCTTTGAATAGATGCCCGTGACCGAACATATGGTTGCTTGCTCCTGAGTCAAGATACGATAAAGTATTATCGTTGACGTTGTCATCATTTTATGCCATCAAAAGAAGACCTTCATTCACTTTATCTTCTAATGCTAAATTGGTTGTTTCTTCAATCCTTTTATCTGCTCGGTAATCTCTTGTAAAATGTCCTACTTTTCTGCAATTGTAACATTTTTTAGAATTACAATCACTCGCATAGTGACCATACTTGTGACATTTGTAGCACTCAATGTTTGAATAATTCAATCGACGGCCTCTTCCTCGACCGCGTCCTATTCCACGCCAATTCGCTTGGCTCGATTGTCTCTTCTCTTCATGACTGTCACTTTGACCACCGCGACCATTCCCACGGCCACGGCCCCACCCTAAAATTGTTTAGAATAGAGTACCTTCTCGTCTTTGAGTGACCCTTTAGATTGAAGCGCTTGTTTGATGGTTTCCTCCTCCTTCTTGTTCTTTCGTTGCTTGTGTGCCTCAAGTGAACTGGAAAGTTCGTCAATAGTGAGCAACGCAAGGTCCTTTGACTCTTCTATCAGGCGCACAACATTCTAAAAATTATTGGTTAACGATCTCAAGATCTTCTCTACAACTCGCGCATCGGTTAGCTTTTCTCCATTGCGATTGAGTTGGTTAACCACCGTCAGTACACGCGTGATGTAATCAGATACGCTTTCTGACTCTTTCATCTTTATGCTCTCCAACTCGCCGCAAAGTGTTTGGAGGCGCACTTGCTTGACTCTGTCGACTCCTTTGAACACTTTCTCTAAAATTTCCACCTCTCTTTTTGAAGTAGTTGCACTCGTAATCTTCTCAAAGCCTGACTCGTCAACTGCTCGGAATAGCATGTATAATGTCATTTTTTTCTTCGAACGCGTCTCTTTCAACTCTTTGGTTTGAGCCATCGTATAACCTGCGGTATTCTCTGGTTCTACGAAACCTTCTTCGACCACTTCCCATGCATCATGAGATCCAAGTAGCGCTTTCATCTGAATGCTCCAATTCTCGTAATTTGCTTTCGTCAATCGTGGTAGCGGTATTTGACCCTTCACGTTCGCCATAATTTTGATACCAATTTGTAAAAATCTAGATGTCGCTTTGATATCAATTTGTAGAAACTCGAATCACAAATAAAACAAATAAAACACAAATAACACAATAACGCAAGCTTTTCACTTCGTGATTGGAGAGACAAAACACTCACAAATTCTCTAAAAAAACACTTCTCGTTATTTCTCAACTTGCTTTCTTGCTCTATTGCTCTTTTGCTCTATTTTTCACAATGGAATAAGCTATCTATTTATAGCCTATTACAAGCTTGTTCTACAAGACTCTATAGCCATAAATTTGTAACCATTTTGACATTCAATTACAAGAAACCATTTTGCCACAAACTCCTAATTTAAGACCCACTAACCACATTTAAGAGCCCACTAACTCCTATATAAAAACTTCCACTAACAACAATTAAAATACATTAAAATATAGCATTAAAGTTTATTCAACAAATAAGGCTCTTATGAAAAAAAAGTTAAAAAAAGTGATCTATATTTTCTAGTTAATTTTTCACTACAATCGAAATGACCTAATGACCAAAAAAGTTTTAGAAAAATAAGAGGTAATGGGTTTAATTCATATTCGTCAGGTTTGTGATAATAGCAGAGGTGGGCATAAATTAATCTTAACAGTCACACGTATAAAAACAATAGTTAATTTTTCACCACAAAAGTGTGATGAGTAGGTATGTTTGTTTTGTAGAACTTAATAAATCTTGAGTTTATAGGTTCAAACCTTTGAAGTGTTGGTTGAATAAAAAAAAATTGTTCTCTCTTCCTTCCTCCCTTTTCTTCTTTATATACAAAAGTGTATATAAAGAAGAAAAGGGAGAAAGGAAGAGAGGCCAGTTTTTTTTTACTCAACCAACACTTCAGAGGTTCGAACCTTACATAAACTTCAACCCTTCCTCCCTTCCTCTTCTTCTCCTCCATCCCATCTCTTTTTCTTTACAAAAATCGAAGAAATACAAAACAAATAATAAACTCTTATGAAAAAAGATGCAGCCCAAACAGCACATAAGTATTATTTTTTATTTTGAATACCATAAAGCAAGTCAGAGAGAATTTTAACCATTTTAACAAAGTTAATCATAAATTAGTTTATAATTATTTTACAGAAAAAGTATAATTTTAGTGTTTAAGTTTGAGAGGCAGTTTCAATTTTATCTCTATATTTTGAAATTGAACATTTTTACCTCTAACATTTCAATAGACTAATTTTAAATTTTAATGTATTAATGAAGTGACTATTTTAATTTTCACGTGAATTTAAATTTAAAATAAAATAAGTATAAAAATAAACGAAAAAAACACACACCTCTAACTTAGGAACTAAAAAGATAATTGTATATTTTTGTTATTTCTTTTCATTGAATATTATATTTAAATTGGTTGGTTTGATTTTTAAGGTGAAATTTTGAATTTATGATTTTTTAATCATTAATTTATTCAATATGTCAATTATGCTTTTTTTTTTTTGTTAACATTAAAACTTCAACTTTATTGAAGATATCAAGGTTTCTCATAAAATTTTGATTATTTTGAAGTTTTTTTTTATTAAAATTATTTAAAATTAGAAGTCCATACAACTATAAACAATGATTGGAAATCCTAAAAATTATTCTCAATATATTATAAATTAAATTATCATGGTTAATTTTTGTTAGACAATTTTATTTGAGAGCATTTGTCTAATAAAAAATTATAAATAAAAAAAAAAAATTTGGAAATGAAAGAGAGTAGATGGAGAATGAAAGATGAGTAAAAAAGGATTGGAAGGAGGTGGAAGATTTTTCTCCTTATTCAAATATGAGTGTGTAACGGCCCAGTTTTCCATTTCGGTTCTCCAGGTATGTTCAGTTGCTTTTTCAGTTGTTCGGTTGGGCAGTTAGGGCAGTTTGAGCCTCCAGGGGTATTTTGGTAATTTTGCCTTCAGGGGTAGTCTCATAATTAACCAGGGTTTCAAGACGATTCTGTTAATTGCTGAGTTAGAGTTTTTATTTCAGTTTCAGGTCCCCAGGGCTAGCATTGCTATTTGAAAAGTTTGGAGCCTTTGTTTGATTAAATAAGAAAAAGAAAAAAAAAGGTGGCTTCGCCAGGACTCGAAGCCGGAACCGCCTGAGGACAAGTGTGGCAATCCTGTTAAACCCTTCCCTTTTGGCCGAGACATATAAATACCCAGCCATTTCTCCAATTTCACCTTTTTCTCATTTTCTCTCTTTTTCTCCAAAATCGTCGAAACCACTTTTCCTTTTCTCCTTCGCTGAAAACCCTTTCCCTTCACCGAGATTAAGTCCCCTAGCCAAGAGTAGCCCCTTTGTCGTCAAAGCTTTGATTCGGCCGAGATCTTCACCGTCCGCTGCTCATCGTTGCGTACAGTCCCTCGCTCGCCCAGTTCCGCGCACCCTTCGCAGATACGTTTCGTGCCACAGCGTCCTCACGAGCAGCCGTTCGCCTCAGGTACGTTTCGCTCTCCGTGGGTTTTCTGTGGCTTGTTGTAAGATCCGTTAACCTTGTGCTATTTGCAGTCTCGCAGTCGCCATTACTCTTTGCCGTTTGCCTTTGCACAGCCCTTCGTCGCACGCTCGAGTCCTCCACCGAGACCACACTCATTCGCTTGTCCGAGCCGATCCACCGTGACACGTCCACTTTCGTCTTCGCTCCAGCGAACACTTCGCCCCAGCAAGATGTTTGCCTGCAACTTCGCCCTCGCCGAGCCTCGCCTGCTCTCGTTCCAGCGCACGTCCGCAAGCAGTTTCACCTTCGCCTTCCCTGAAGCCTTCTGCCGAGCCTGTCTTCTCAGTTTAGGGGTAAGGCTTTCCGAACCTTGTGCCTTTGGTTACCTAGTATTGCTTAGCTATTAGATGTTAATTGTGTGCTTGTTAATCGCTATGCCTAGGTTGTTACTCGTATTGGTGTTCTGCAGCTCAAGGAGCCTAGTTTTGTGTATTCTACTGCTTGCTTT
>JBBMKA010023699.1:0-27308 GCA_037833695.1 Sechiopsis laciniata | reverse complement strand
TATGAATAGATAATTTCATCAACAAATATATTTTTATTTGAAAATTAAAGGGGTAAAGTATAGAAAAAAATATTTAAGAAAAAAATAAATAAATAATTAGACGGGGCGGGATTCGGGGACGGGGAATACATTCCCCGTTCCCGGCCCCGATTAGCCCACGGGGAAAATGGACACCCCTATGGAAAACCCTTCTATAAGTTATGTTAGCCGAGAAATATTGGCTATTTTCGTGACCTTTTAATTTGGTTTCTTTGACGAATTAACTGCTGAAAACTTTCATTTATTTATTAATTGTGTTGGGGCATGTGGTTTAATAGAAATAAAACGATTTTCAATTATGGAGAGGGTGAGCACATCTCTAATTATTCAATTGATTGAGAGTATTGTAAAGCCTACTATGTTGAATATCAGTATACAAATACCCATTTGAATTATGCTACAGCAAAAATTGATACGAATAGTAGAACTTCTTAGTCCCATTCGAACACAAATAGTTTTAAATTGAACTCTGATACTACTTTCAATTTTGTAGGCCAACAGTTTGGAATATGAGCTGTTATGAGAAATGAAAAGAACGAAATCATGGCTTCCTTGGCAAAAAAAAAAAACTTATCGCATGTTCAAGATGTGGATACCGATGAGGCCATGACAGTTCGTGGTACCATTCAACGGGCATTGGAACTTGGATTTCATAAACTCACAGTGGAATCAGATGCAGCTTCGATCATCATAAAACTAAACGGAAAGGCCGAAGATCTCTTCGACTGGAAGGAGTAATTTCAGATATTAGAAGCTTAGTTTGTTGGTTAGATTTCTATTGTTTCTCTGGCACCTGGCTTAGCTCAAGAAGCTCTTCGAGAATGGGTTGAACAGAGTTTGATTGAAGAAATTTTTAAGGCAATGGTTCCCATGCATTATCAAAGATTTGAAGTTCTTGGAAAACGAGCCTGTGTTACTGTCTAATTGGCATATTTTGTTTTAGTATAAAAAGAAAAAAAAAAAAAAAAAAACTTGTATAACCGTTTGTTATATTTGATAATAAACACCAACTCTTAACCCTTTATCAAATCATTTATCATATTTTACATCAAACTCTCTATCAAATTTCACATCAAACTTATCACTCAACTATTACTAATACAAATTCACAAATTAGTAATTAATTATCTCAACTACTACTAACATCTATTTCCAAACGAGTAGTTAATTGCATCTTCGAAAAAACAAAAAACAAAAGCAGTCGTTAATTGCTCAATCATTACTACATCAATCTTCAAACGAGTAATTAATTTTACACAATCACTATTAATATTAATATCCAAACGAGAAGTTAATTATTACAACAATCATTTGTTGAGGTTTTGACAAAATATTAGAAAATGATTGTTTCACATCGGAAAGATACAAGGAATCGAAAAAATGCAAAGAACCGAAAATGTATAAGAAATTAGAAAGGTGTAAGGAAATAGTATACTCCAAGCACTATAAAAACACATGTGGCTTTGATTTCAAAGCTTTTTTTTTCTTTTTTTTTGAAAAAGGAAGCATTTCAATCCAATAAACAAACCACCAAATTACACCCAGAAACAGAGACAAGACCTCCACGCTAAAATTGGCCCCACACCACATGACGGAGGGTGGCCACCCAACTTAGAAGAAATAAAAAATAAAGGCAAGCAAATTCAGCATAAGAGCAAATCGAACAATGACCTTTGTTACACTGAACACAACGATTCCAAACTAAAGGACCAACTACACTTAGTCAAACCATTCATGGATGACTTAAAATGGACTTTGGGGGATAATCCTAAACCCGTATTGACAACTGAGGAACAAGACCCCACCAAAGAAAAGAGGAGAAAGGCAGATCCCGCAAAAGACTTGCCCCAACCCCAGTCAGGCTCATCTAAACACTGAAAAAGATACCCTTTATCAACCAACTCTTCTAAAGGGCAAACCCACAAACCAGCTAAAAGAAAGGACAACACAGAATACATAAGAAAATGAAATCTAACAAGAAAAGGAACTCTAAAATCTAACACCATACAGAACCAAACCCAATCACCACAAAATATCTAGAGCAAGAGCATCCATAAAAGAGAAGGATCTAGATCAGAAGAGGGTGAAAAGAAAAAAGGAAAATCATATGGTTCAAACATTATTAAATGGACCGTGAACCAACCCAGTTCCATAGAGCCGATATGATGGTTCGTGGTTCGATTCAGATGAAACCCACCTCTTACTCCTAACAGACTTCAACCTTGTAAATGCGCTAGGTGTCAGCTTTTCGAGCCACACGCCCAACAGTTGGCAGTCCCCATCACGTGACTTTTCGCCCACTGACCCTTGTCTTCTCGATCTGACCTTATGAAACAGCTAGACTGCTCCATTTGGGAAACGTTCGAACTTGTCCGACCACGACCACGACGAACTCAGACACATCTTTAACTTGTCCTTCCTCACTCCATCGTCTTGGAATTTATTACCTCTATCGAACGACATGCCTTTTCCGCCCAGTCCCTTACCCCCTCCTCACCTTCATTCTGTCTTCAACTTCTCTTGATTTTGCACTAGCAAGGAGCAACCTTCTTCTATTCTTTGCCGGAATAGACAAAATCCATCATCGAAGCCAGTTGATCTTCATCTTCTCTTCCCAACTTCCAAGGAGGTCAGAAAACGTTCCACAAAAAACCCCCAACAGCTCATTTTGAGCTCCCACACTCACGCTTAAGACAACTCCCACGACCCGCCTTCAACAGAGGACACGAAGGAGAACAAAAATGCACCAAATGGTGCCCAAGAACGCTCACCATGAGGTTTCCGACGATTCCTTCCCAAAGCCCAGGGAGGGAGAGTCTCTCTCTAGAACTTAGAGAGAGACACCCTCATGTTTTCTTTTGTTTCAAAGTATTATAGTTAAAAACACTTTAAGCTTGATGTACTTACTCTAGTCAGAAGGTGGACATTAGTTAAATCTCTTGAGCAAATGCCTAAAAAATAAAAAAATAAAAAAACTCTTTTGAGCAAAAGTATAAAATATTGAAACAAAACTAAATAAAAAATCATAACAAGGATGTAAATTTGGAAACCTAAGAAATAATAAAAAACTATGCACAAAATGCCTAATCTTATTGAGTTCCATCCAAGCTCGATTTTGACTTAGAAAAGAATAAGGGTTTTTTTTCTGTCCGTAGTGTTATGTATACCGAATGGGTCGGTGACGCAGTTGGTTATCTTGATTGTAATACCTTCTATGTAGGGTTTTTGTTGGCCCTCCTCTCCCTCTTTCCCCTCCTCTCCTCTGTCAACTCCAAAATCCAATCACCCCTTAATCTGCATACTTGAATTTGTCTCAAAGGTATAGGTTATAATACTCTACTAATAAATTTCAAATAAAGCAATACTTTTCCATATATATCTTCCAAAATAAGCCTCATTCTCTAATATGGTGGTGTTCTTAACAATTCAAATGACAAAAGTAAACAGAATCAACACAATCAAAAGGTTTAATAAAGCACCACCATTGTTGCAACTTGTTTCAAGCTCTCATACATAGCTTCATAAAGATATGGGCCATTTTAGAGCCCTTTTTCACCTCGTCCTCAAACCCGAAAACAAAACACTAGAAAAGAAAACATTAAAAATCTTAAATCCTCAACTCTGCACAACCAAGAACAACTCCAGATCCTCGACTCATTGGAGTACCCGAATACATAGTTGGTGTCTTGCTTCCCAGTGTAAGAACGTCCACATCAGATATATTTTTATAATCGCCCTCAGAGTAAAGTACTCCTCCAATCACATACAGTTTGCCTCTAAAACAGATCATTCTCGCCCTATCCCTACATTGGAACTCATGCACCCGAGCAACGAAATCCAAGTCTCGTCCATTCTGCTTGAAGATACATCCATGGCTCATGATGTAGAGTGAATCTTGAAAAGGAACCATGTCACTGATGTCACAAAACCAACTGTAATCGAGAACTGTCCACGTACAATCCCAACTGTCAAATGTTTGCACTACTGGGCTTCCTTTGCACACGAAGTGCAGTTTTGTTCCAACCACTGCTGCAAAGCAGCCTAAATATGACTTATAGGTTGTAGGTAGATCAGGTAATGGAACCCAAAGATCCATCTCAGGGCCATACATTTCTACCTTAAAATTTGGTTCACCTTTTATATCCATGCCACCTACCACAATAATCTTCCCATCCAAAACAGCACAAGCAAACATGGCACGTGACTCGAGCATTGGTGCTCGCATTGACCAATTTCGAGTTACAGGGTCAAACGACCATACCTCATTGGATGCAATATCATCTGACATTGGATAAAGAGGATCATCGAAAATACCACCAAGAACAAACAACTTTTGAGAAACGGAGACAACGCTAGAAGCACTCTTTCTTGTCGATGGAAGTCGAGGAAGAGTGATCCAAAGGTCTCGAAGAGGGTCAAAGAACTGCCATGTATTATCGTCGTCGTAACAGCACACAAATAGTAAATCCTCCACTGAATCAACCTCCTCTCGAACTTTGGAAATTTTCCCACTTCGAATGACAGATCTCCAGGATTGGGAAACGAGTTCCAACTTGGGATGGAGGTAAAATGGAACAAAAGCAAGGCATCTAAGGGAAATTTCATCAGGAAGACCTTCAATCAGACAAGACATGATCTTCAATTCAAGATTATCTTTTGTACCAATCAGTCTCAACTATCCAGTGAATAGCTAGCCAGCTGAAACACATCAAGAAATATATAAAAATATGAGATGAGTAAAATCAAAACCAATTCCACAAGACATCATATTGAACCACTGGATTGTCATTGCTGACAGATAATTATATTTTGTTCTGGTTTTAGAACGAAAATGAATGAATTAGTAGGGGCCCTGTAATGATTGATCATCTCTCTAAGCAATAGGCACTTAAAATTGCAAGAAACAAAATCTCCAAATAGGAAAACTTAACTTGCATCTGAGAAAGGATTCAAGTTTTGATAATGAAACTTATGTCCAATTTATCCAAGGATGTTCCAGGTCTCTTGGAAAGTAAAAAGTATATTATGAGAAACCAGCCAATATAATGGGGAAAAGTAACTACTAATTACCATATTTCTACCAAATCTTTTTCAAAATCCTCTCTTCCTTTTGAGACACTAGAACAACATTAGTTTCTACATCTCAATTCGTTTAACAAAATTTAAAAGCAGAATAGGAAAACAATGATGCTAGCATAGTCCTGTTCCAGAATATAGGTGCAAATATTGCATTCTTTTGCACCTTAATCTTATTTTTTTCTTCTTCTTTTGATAACCCGGAATTGAAACTTCGCCCCATTACATATCCATGCACCCACACTACCCATCTCAAGGCCTTACCTGAGAAACAAGAAATGATTTTACAATTTAACTCAAAACCTAAGATCTGGAAGGAAGCATGACCCCAACCATCTATTAGGGGACATTTTGTAGCTTAAAATAGATGTTATACCTAATGCTTGATCAGACAATTCAGGCAAAACCCATGGCATTTCAAAAACTAAATATCTAAACACCAACTCAAAAAAAAAAAAAAAAAAAAAAAAAAAAAAAAAAAAGAGAGTTGATGGCCAAGAGTCATGTCGATTCAAAATTGAAAGCAAAAAATGAGTACTCTAATCCATAAAGATGAGATCTAAACAAGTATGTAGATATTAGGGCAATCTTGAATTGCGATAGAAAAAATAAATGAAAGGGGAAATAGAGACAAGGATTTTGATTTCACCTCAAACACAAAATCGCTGGACGAAATCATCTGCTCCGTCGCTCAGATTTTGGAGGTAGAATCTGCAGTTTCACTGTACCTTCTTACGTACTCTAATTAATGTATTACTTTTTTTTGTTGGTATTAGTCATCTCATTGATAAACAAATATGAGCAATAGTTAAGTAAGGGTAGATAAGTATTTTGAAAATATTTATCCATCTTAGAGCCATATATTTTTACTTTTTTAAAAAAAATTGGCTTTGATTGATGGAGAGAAAAATGTTAAAGTGGAGAGAAAAATGCAAAAAAGTAAAAAATGTGTAGTTGTAAGGATGGTTAAATATTTTGGAAATACTTACCCACCCCTTACCTAAGTATTGCTCAAAAAATATATATATATATTCTCATCCCTCATCTCTCTTTACCTACTCTCCTCTTCTACTAGTATTTAATGAGGCTTAAATTTACATTCAAACAATGTTTTAATCTAATTCCTTTACACAAAAGCTATATTCAAACGAGTTTTTTGCTACAACTCTCAACTTTTAATTCCCCAATATAACTCCTTAAGCTAAATCCTAACTAAATATGGTGTTTGTTTACCATATTTAAGGAGAGAATTATTTTGAATAGTTAAAAATTGAGAATTATAGTAAAAAACTCATTTAGATGTAGTTTTTATCTAGAAAAGTTAGAGTCAAAATCTTATTTGAATGTTGATTTAAAATGAGTAGTTAAAAGAAGAATGATTAAAAATAAATTCTTTTGATTGATTTAAAATTAGTGATTAGAAATCAGTGATTAGAAATGAATGAGTAGTTATAAATGAATGGTTAAAAATGATGAGTTATTTTTAAACGAAAAAAAGAGAAAAAATCAGTAAAAACTCGTTTGGATGTAGTTTTCGAGGAGAAATTAGTAATCCTCCTTAAATAGGGCAAACAACACCCCCCAAGTATCTAGAGAAGTAAATGCAAGAGTTGAAAACATTCTCCTCTTTCTTTCTCTTTTCTACTTCTTGTCCACTTTTTTAGGAGTAGTGAACAACCAAATAACCAATCTTTTATACCACTTATTTATATAATTTGGTAGCAAACAACCACCTTTAACAACTTATCAAACCATCTATCAAATTTCACATTAAACTCTATCAAATTTCATATCAAACTTATCATTAAACTATTATTAATACCATTCTCGAAAAAAGAATAAAGAAACTATTACTATTATCAATTCACAAACGAGTAATTAATTAGCCCAACCACAACTAACATTTATCTAAAAACGAGTAATTAATTGCATATTCAAAAAAAAACAAAACAAAACAAAAAGAGTAGTTATCAATCTTTAAATGAGTAGTTAATTATCACAACTACCATTTGTTGGATTTTTGACAAAATATTAGAAGAAGATTGTCTCACATCAGAAATATGCAAGGAATTAGAAAGGTGTAAGGAACTAGAAAGGTGTAAGGAATTAGAAGGCGCAAGAAAGTTGTGTGCTCCAAGCACTATAAAAGAATCATGTGGCTTTGGTTTCAAGAATTCTTTTCTGATATGTGCTCCAAACACTTAAAAGAAACACTTTAAGTTTGATGAACTAGCTAAGTCAAACTCCTTTTGTATTCACCTAGTGAAAGGGTAGGGCAAAGAGTGTGAGTAGTATAAGTTTAAAAGAGAGTGTTAATTGGGGTTCGAAGGATTATAGCAATTTTTCACACAGTAGAATTTTTTCTGTTTGGTTACAAGTTCGAAATGTGTTGATTCAATTTCTATTACATAAGGGTTTGTAGAGAAGAAAGAGATGTATTGCTTCTGAGATTAAAAAAAATAATAAAATAAAAAAGTTAAAATGAATATTAAAAAAATAATAATAAGAAGAAGATTAAGTGGAGATGATGATCTAGTAGGGTCCATTGATGGTTCCAGCAGAGGTTCTAAGTAGTCAAGTAATCAATGGAAGAAAAAAGACTTTGTGTAGAAGAAAGGTTGTTGGGAATATGAACAGATTGGTCACACGAATGAAAAGTTATCCTAACAGAGCAAATTCGCCAAAGGGCTCAAGTTGGGATTGTCTCTCTTGCTAGAAGAGATGTTGACTCTCTCTAAAGAAGGAAAGAAAGAAATCATGGTATGTTTGTTTTGCCATGATAGAGGATGTGATGTCAGCGGTTCCACAAGTTTGCACACATGTGTTGACTTGACTATTATGCAAGATGCATGGTGGAAGTTGTGTTGGTAGCTGAAGAACTTCCAAGTAAGCCAAGTATGTGAAAGTCGTTGCACCATAAATTTTAGCAAGGTGTATCGACATGTGACGATGAAGAAAAATCTTGAAATGTGAGATTTCAAATATTATACTTTTTTGGTGGAGTATGTTATGATTCTCAAAGTTGAGGATTATGATTGTAAAAGAAGACAACATTTCAGTAGAAGGTGTTGATTCTTCAAAAATCTCGCCAATGTAGAATTTGTTGAGTTTTTAGAAAAATACAAGAAGAAAATTGTCCAACATCGGAATTGTGCAAGAAATCGAAAAGATGTAAGAAATCAGAAAGATGTAAAGAAGTGGTGTGCTCCAAATATTATAAAAGAAGCACGTGACTTTAGTTTCAAAGTATCTCAATTAGAAATACTTTAAGTTAAGTGTACTAACTCTAATTTAATTTCTTTTGTATTCTCCTTGTGAGAGAGTGAGACATAGGGTATGAGTAGTATAAATTTTGAAGGAATGTTTTGTAGTCAGTGTCAGGATAGAGAATTTATTATAATTGTAGTAATTTTTCACATTATAGAAGTTCTTTCTATCTATGATTGTTTTTCTCAAGTTTTGAAGTTTTTCCACCTAAATTTTTGTATTCTCTTTTGAAACATTAAAAAAAATTGGAATACAAAAAATGAAATTAAAGGATGTTTTTTTAGATTTGAAATATTTATTTTCTTAAAAAAATCAATTGCAATATAATCAACTTTGGAAAGAATAAGGCCATTTATAAAACCAAACAACAAAATTAATGGGGGTTTTATTTATAATTTATCTTTCAACTTTTAAAATGTTACAATTTTAACGCTCAAAATAATTTTCATTCGAAAGGACGTACATTAGAAAAATCTCATATGCATTCAATAAATTCTAAAATATATGATTGATATGAAGACAAAAATATTAGATTTTTTTTTTTTTTTTAATTGTAAATGTTTGCAATTTTGTTTATTCTGGTCTGGAGAGCAATGTTATTTGATCATTAATATGTGCATTGTTCAAACTTTTGTTTTTGTAAAGCTTGATTTTATTAAAATTAATGGGTTATAGGCATCTCTACATTGTTTTTTTTTTCCTCTTTAATTTGTGGGTGAATTAATGGAAATTGAATATATGATAAATTTGCTAGTTTAATGGAAATTGAGTGTAAGCAGTTTAACCATCTAACCTTATAACAATTTATTTAGTTTAACCATCATTAAAAATATGAAAATTCTATCTCATGACTTCTTAACCAAGCATAGACTTATGACAATGAAACTATAATCTTATTTGTCATAACCCTACAACATTTAGTCGTCAAACTAACCCATAACAAATCATAACATTTTAGTTCCCTTGTCCATTCTTAACAATTATCATTCCAATGAGACAACATACCAAACCAACTTGATCATAAAATTTAATGAAGCACACCATTTTTGCATCATGTTTTAAGCTCTCATACAAACTTCACAGGGAGGTGCCATTATAGAGCCCATTTTCACCTTGTCCTCAAACCTGAAAGCACAACACTAGAAAAAAAAACATTCAAATCTTAAATTTCCAACTCTCCACAACGAAGAATAGCTCCACATCCATGACTCATTGGAGCAACAGAAAACCAAGTTCGGGTCTCGCCACTCGGCGTAAGAACGTGCACATCAGATAGATTTATGCTTACGCCCGAGGAAAAACGCATATTTATTCGAGAATAGTTCTAGCAAAAAGTTTACGAATGGTTGTTCGTTCATGAAATGAATTTAACATCTAACTTGTATGCTTGAATTTGTTTCAAAGGAACTAATAAATTTCTATAAAAGCAATACTTTTCCCCATATATCTTCCAAAATAAAACCTATTCTCTAATATGGTGATGTTCATAGTAATTCTAACGACAAAAGCATACAGCATCAACTAAATCAAAAAGTTTATTGAAGCACCACCATTGTTGCGACCTGTTTCAAGCTCTCTACAAAGCTTCATAAGGATAGATGCCATTTTCGAGCTCACTTTTCACCTCGTCCTCAAACCTGAAAACAAAACACTAGAAAAGAAAACATTCAAATCTTAAATCCTCAACTCTGCACAACCAAGAACAACTCCAGATCCTCGACACGTTGGAGTACCCAAAAACATAGTTGGTTTCTTGCTTCCCAGTGTAAGAACGTTCACATCAGATGTATCTTTATAATCGCCCTCCGAGTAAACTACTCCTCCAATCACGTACAGTTTGCCTCTAAAACAGATCGTTCTCGCCCTATCCCTGCATTGGAACTCATGCACCTTCGAAAAAAATTTAAAGTCTCGTCCATTCCGCGTACTGTAGAGATTTCCATGGCTCATGATGTAGATTGAATCTTGAAAAGGAACCACCGCAGTCATGTCGCAAAACCAACCGTAATCCTCAACTGTCCACATACACTCCGAACTGTCATATGTTTGAATTAAGGGGGTTCCGTTGTATACGAAGTGCATTTTTGTTCCAACCACTACAGCAAAGCAGCCTAAATATGACTCATAGGCTACAAGAAGATCAGGTAATGGAACCCAAAGGTCAATCACAGGGTCATACATTTCTACCTTATAAGTTGGTTCACCTTTTATATCCATGCCACCTACAACAATGATCTTCCCATCCAAAACAGCGCAAGCAAACATGAAACGTGACTCAAGCATTGGTGCTTGCATCGACCAATTTCGAGTTACAAGGTCAAAGGACCATACCTCATTGCATGCATGATCATCAGACGTCGGATAAAGAGGATCTGTAAAAGTACCACCAAGCACAAACAGCTTTTGAGAAATGGAGACAATACTAGAATCACTCTTTGTTGTTGATGGAAGTCGAGGAAGGGTGATCCAAAGGTCCCGAAGAGGGTCAAAAAATTGCCATGTGTTATCATCGTCGTAACAACATACAAATAGTAAATCCTCCAATGAACCAACCTCCTCTCGAACTTTGAAAATTTGCCCACTACGAATGACAGCTCTCCAGGACTGGGAAACAAGTTCCAACTTGGGATGGAGGTAAAATGGAACAAAAGCAAGGCATCTAAGGAAAACGTCATCAGGGAGACCTTCAATAAGACTAGACATGATCTTCAATTCAAGATTATCTTTTGAACCAATCAGTCTCAACTATTCACAGAGTAGCTAGCCAGCTGAAACACATCAAGAAATATATAAAAAATATAAGACAAGTAAAATTGAACCAGTACCCTGTTATAGTCTCAAAAATACCATATGCATGAATTATGAACTGAGATTACATAAGACATCATATGTCTTATATAGTACATAAGACATCATATTTAACCACTGGACTGTTATTGCTGACGGGAAATTTATGTTTTATTCAATTTTTAGGACGAAAATTAATGAATTAGTAGGGCCTGTAATGATTGATCACCTCTCTAAGTAATAAGCACTTATAATTGCAAGAAACAAAATCTCCAAATAGGACAACTTAACTTGCATCTGAGATTGTTAGGACCACAATTCCACTGAATATTCTAGAAAGGGCAAATTGGGTAATTCCTTAATAGGTTATTATGGGGAAAATGAAGAGAGACTCTTGGGGTATAAATATTGTAATGAAAAGAGAATGAGGGAGGTCTTATTTTGTGCCGGCCAAGTCATAGAACTTGGAAGTGAGGTTCTGGTGGCTCTCGAACATCGCCTGTTAGGTATCGTTTTCTTTTATTTTCTTAACTTGTTATTTCCATTAGTGTTTGTAGTGAAGTATGAAATATATTGAGTTTCTATTGTTGTTTCTATTCATTTGGTATTTGGTATTGTTTTGTGATTTTCTGGAAAAGTGGTAAGGTATTAGATACCTTACAAATTCAAGTTTCGATAGATGAAACTTATGTCCAATCCAGGTCTCTTGGAAACAAAAAAGTATATTATGAGAAACCAGCCAATATAATAGAGGAAAAGTAACCACTTACCAGATTTCTACCAAATCCTTTTAAAATCTAGTACTCCTTTTGAGACACTAGAACAAAATTAGTTTCTACATCTCAATTCATTTTACAAAAGTGAAAAGCAGAATAAGAAAAACAATGATGCAAAAGGAGAAAATTGAATACCATAGTCCTTTTCCAGAATATTGGTACAAATATTGCAAAAAGGTGAGGAACCCCTTCTCGACCGAGAGGTGCAAAAGTAACTTTAAACATAGAGGGCTAGTAAGGTTCGGGTCCGTCCAGTTAAGAAAGAAGAGAAGTGCATTAAAAGGTTACAAGGTTGCTTACTTCACCGAGCTAAAAGCAAACAAAAGCCACTTCACCTTGTACTCTATGTTTTAGAAAGCAACTCGACCCATTGGTTCGTAGCTTTCTTCCAACCATAAAAGAAACGTACGAAGTTGAGACAGAGTTTACTCAAGGTTTTAGGGTTTAGTATTGCACCTTAATCTTTTGCTTTCTTTTTTTGATAACTGGGAATTGGAACTTCGCCCCACTACATATCCATGCACCCGTCACAAACTCTCAAGGCCATTACTCGAGAAACCATAAATGATTATACATTTAGCTCACTCGTGCGTTTTAAACCCCTATCAAACCGGAGACCCCAACCCTCAACCAGAGACATTTTGTAGCTTAAAATAGATGTTATATCTAATGCTTTATCAGACAATGCAGGCCAAAATACAGGACACGTCTAAAACTAAATATCCAAACACCAACATATATATATAAACATAACAAAAACTAGAGAAAAAAACATAGGAGTTCATGGCCGAGAGTCATAGCGATTACAAATTGAATAGTATTGTCCTTTTCCAGAACATCTGTACAAATATTGCATTCTTTCTTTTGCACCTTAATCTTTGTTTTCTTTTTTTAATAACCGGGAATTAGAACATTCGCCCCAATACATATCCATGCACCAGCACCCGTCTCAAAGCCTTACTCGAGAAACGAGAAATGGTTTTAAACCTAAGACCTCGAAGAAAGCATACCTTGTAAGTAAACCCTCAACCCACAACCTGGGGACATTTTGTAGCTTAAAATAGATGTTATATATCTAAAGCTTTATCCGACAATGCAGGCCAAATTACAGAACATATCAAAAACTAAATATCCAAACACCAACATATATACAAACATAACAAAAACTAGAGAAACAAACATAGGAGTTCATCGCCAAATTGAAAGCAGAAAATGAGTAGTCTACTCCATTAAAGATGAAATGTAAACAAGTATAAACAGACATGGTTATGGATGGAGGGCTGTAAATTTTAGGGCAAGCTTGGAAAAAAATCAATGAAAAAGGGGAAATAGAGACAAGGATTTGGATTTCACCTCAACACTCACAAAACCCGCTCCGTTGCTTAGAAAGAGGATGATCGGTTAGCACGGAAATGAGGGTTGTGTTTTAGCTTTAATAAATATATAAAGATATCTTCTCTTCGAAGTTTTAAATAGTTTTAAGTTTGAGACTCATTTATGATATTAATCTTTTGATGTTCCTCAATGTTCGACTTAGGGATATGATTATTCTTGTTTAAAAAAAAATAAGCACTCTTCTCGTTCATGAGTTAAAAATAAATAAATAAATTTATTGACTTTTTTCCAAAATAATCTCCTTGTTACAAAATGGATACATTTTTGGAAAGAGAACAATTTGAGTGTAGTCCGGGCTGCATCCCACCATGATGTCACTCATTTGGAGCCACACATCTTATTTTTAAAATTTTTTTATAATAAATATAAAGTAAACAAAAAAAGAGATTGAGATGTGTGCACCAAAAATGTGACATCATGGGGGGTGCAGCTCGCCCTGCATCCAAATTCTTCTCTTTTGGAAATTTGTTGGAGATATCCTAAAATATTTAATTTGATTTAATCCTATTATTATTTATTTTATTTTTTTTAGAATAAATTGAGCAAAATACCAACAAACTTTATGTAGGTGGCATTATTTTTAAATAATATGAGAGTCAATAAACTCGTAATTGTGTGTTGAACTAGAATATCACCAAACAATAAAATCACCATGCCACTAATTCTTTCGATGAAATTTACAATTGTTGTAGTCCATATTTTAGTTTGATAGCGGATCTCATTACATATCGAAGGCACCCACACAAATTCAAATCCAATTAATTTCAATTTCACTTTAATTGAAGCTTTTACTTAATCGAAACATATCTGTTTTTTAATTGAAGTATATCAGTTTTGTGACTATAATTTAAGGGTGGATTGAACCCATTTTTACTATAAAATTTGATATCTATAGTTTTTTGTTTTTTTTTTCAACTCAGGAAAAATCCCTTAGGTTTTTTAGAAAACCAAATTTATAGGTTAATATTGAGGAAAAACTGATAGAGAACATTTTTCAAATTTTTTTTTTCCTTTTTTGAGTTTGACACATTTGGAAATATAGTCTTGGGAGTAACTTCTTAATTATTAAGTGTACATGATATTATTAAAATAATAAATTAAAATAAGGAGTTTTGGAAAGATGGGGAATGAAATAGGGCATCTTGTTAAACGTCATGCCACATCAATTTTCCTTTCAAAATTTTAATTGATTTTAGTTTGAAATATTTATGAAAAATCAATTACAATATAAAAACTTTGGAAAGAATAGGGCCATTTTAAAAATCAAACAACAAAATTAAAGGGTGTTTTCGCTTAAAAAAAACCCTTTGAACTTCTAAATGTTACGATTTTGCTTTTAAGCTTGAATTTAGTTTCAAATTTGGCTTTAAATTTAAAATATTACATTGATATCTTCGGAATCTACGTTTCAATTTGGATTATTTGTGTTAATTTTTTGTCTTTTTAAAAAAAATCAAAATTAGAGCTTTGCTCCATTGTACTTACGATAACCATGTTAATTTTTTGTCAATTAATACAAAATAGTTATGATTAAATTAGTTTCACTGATTTTTCTTCTATTTTTTATATTTGATATTTGAAAATGTATATATCAAAAAGAAAGAAAACTCAAAATACATAAATTAAAATGTATTAAATTCATTTTTTTAATGTAATAAATTCTATATTTTAAAACTAAAAACATTCTAGCCAATCAATCATACAAATCCAATTATAATTTCCCATGATAAAAAAGTGTGTGTGTATATATATATATATATATTTGTACTAAAATCCAATAATGAATTATATTGGGCAAATGGTAAAGTGGGCAGACTACATTCAATAATATGGCCTAGGCATTAGATTCGAAGCTTTTTGATGAAGGCAGATTTTTTCATTTTTAAATTTCAAACTCTTTGTCCCCACATGGATAGATTTGCAAAACAACATTCAATTGATATAATTTTTCCTCATAGGTGATAAAAGAAGTAATGTGGGATAAAATTTACCCAATATTTATTTAGGGCTTGTTTGATTTGTAAGTTGGAATCTAGATTTTTCGAATCCAAATATCGTAATCCAATTCCTTGGAATCTAAGATTATGGTGTTTGATTTGTTGGATTGAAACTCTCGAATGGAAAATGGTGTTTTGTTTGCTGAAAGTCCGGAATGGAATCCTAATAAAATAATATTAATTGATAGTTTATAAATTTTAATTATTAAACTTTTAATTATTTATTTGTATATCTGTTTAATTATTTATTTATTATTATTATTTCAATAGGTACTGTTACTATTAATTTATATTATAATTAATATTAATGTTATTGTTGTTAGTATTATAATGTTTAGTATAATTAAATAATAGTAATCTCAATTACATGTTGATATTTTAACTAATTCAAAAAAAAAATTTGTTATTCTAACCATTAATAATAATGAAATTAAATATAATAATAATAATAATAAATTTGTTATAGAAAAATTGTGAACCATTATCCCTTTCAATTTTAATCATGATTTCAAATTTAATGGCCCGTGGTTTTATATTATTATTTTTATTAATAAACAAGTGAATGAAGTTGCTTTTCACTTGTTTATTAGATTTCAAACTTAATCGACAAATTAAATATCGTATATAATCCAAATATTCCCTAGAAACTAAAAAATAATAAACAAATAAATCACCTATAAACATAGTTTTCAATTATTCGTGGAAGAAAAAAATGATAAATCAAAATATATAAATAAATTAATTAATTAAGATATAAAAATAATTAATTCCGTAACATATGATAAAATTATAAATTTAAAATAATTATTATTATATAAATAAATTGAAAAAATGTTTGTTCTTCTTTACTTTTTTTCAAGAATTTTTCATTGGTTTCTTTAAAAATAATATACTTGCAAAATTGAAAGATTGTTTGATATCAATATTAATAATAAATTATTATTATAATAATCATATTAATAACTAAATAATTTTATCAAATAAATAAAAATAAAATATGTGAAAAAAGAAGGAGAGAATAAAAAAAAAAAGAATAAAATATAGGTGGGACCTCTAAATTTACAAAACCATAAAATTTGTAGGGTTTGGAATGGTTTGGAATCCTAATTCCAAACCCTCAAAACAAAACAAGAAACTAAACATTGGTTTGGAATTAGGATTCCAAACCAACATTTTCCATCTCATAACACAACATGGCCTTAGTCTTAGGGTAGAAAAAATTCCCTGTTGATGCTGAAATTTGGTCTTCGAGATCAACGGTAAATTTGTATTCGATCGGAGACGAATTGCCTGCAAAATAAACAATAACTAGACACCGGTGTGGTGTGAGCCACGCCGCCTCCGATGCCTAAGTCAGTCGAAGTTGAAAGAGGTGGGTAGGTGAGTCGAGTTTAGGGTTTTTCATCAGCCTACCTCATGACTAAATGACTTTTATATATATATATATATGAGGCGAGTAGGTGACCACTTTTGGAAAAATAAGTCCTAACTAATGGAAATGTTCCCTTTTTTAGGTGAATATTTCCATATTAGGAAAATATCTCCTATTGAGCCAAGCCTAAATAGGGCCTAGCCGTAGATAAGGAAAAATGATGAATATTGGCAAAAATAGCGCGCGAATCAAAGCTAAAACGGGGGAGATATGGTAAAAAAAGGTGAAAACGGGTCAAATCGGGTCGGGTTGACCCGACCAGGTCAGAGACGACCCAATCGGGTCGGCGACCCGATCCAACAACTGCCGCCCAGGTGAGCACGCGAGCTCGGTAGCCCACGAGCGCATGAGGCGGGTCGTGATACCCGTACGCGCGCGTGGCCCGCCTGCCCGCCGATAGCCCGCGAGCGCATGAGGCGGGCCTATGGCTCGCGTGGCCCGCCCGCCTTGATGCTAGCGAGGTCCGCTTGCCTCGGTGCCTGCGTAGCCTGCTTGCCATGGTGCCCGCTCGCCTGCCTACTCAAGTGTCCATGCTGCTTCTCTACTCGGTTTAGGATCCGCTATCGACTTCTTTGGACTTCACCCTATCAGGCTGATGTAGTCCTTTGGACTTTCCTTCGTGGGCTCGATTCCACTCTGAGTGGCCCAATCTCTTGGGCCCGATTCTACCCATAACAGTTGCCCCCACTTTTAGACTTCAACCTCTTGATATAATGTTGAGTCTAAGAGTGTTCTTGGGTTTTCGGGGGTCTCGGTGTCCAGGTGACGTGGGTGTCCTCCAGGCGACCTGGTCTCTTGGTGGTCTTTCAACTCTTTCTAACTTCTATAAATACCTTTCATTTCTTTCATTCTCCATCCAAATCTTTCCATTTCCTCTTCTCTTTAAGGTGAGCTTCTTGGTTTTTTCCAAAGTTTTTAAACTTGCCACTCCCTTTTGTTAACCATATTTTAACATCTTTTGTCTTCCATTTCTCCCTGTCTTTCAAAATGTGTTTGTTTTCATGATTTCTTATGTCACTTTTGGTCATCCTTTGATTTGTCGTAGTAGTTGACCCATGGATCCCGATTATGATAATGAAGCCGAGATTCAGGCTGAGTCACCGAGGATCCAACGTTCTTAGAGACCACGTCGTCGATCGGCGACTAGGGGTTCAGGGCTTGCTCGGGATGATATTTCACAGCTGACTGAGTATGATTTAGATAAAATAAGAAGAAAATATAATATTCCCACTTTTGTTTCGACTCGGCTTCCTGTTGGAGGAGAGGTTCCCCAAAGTCCCTTTGGTGGATGGGTAACGGTATATGTCATTATGTTAGATAGGGGATTTCGTCTTCCAGTTACTCCTATTGTTCAAGAGCTATTGGCAACCATAGGAGTAGCTCCTAGGCAGCTCGGTCCCAACACATGGAATGTATTTTTGGGGTGCCTTTGCTTATGGGATATCTTAGGAATAGAGGGACCCTTTAGTGTTCCCGACTTTCTTTCTCTTTGTTCTGTAGTTGGGTCTGGAGATGTCTGTCGGATACGCTACTTCTCAGCTCGCTTTCAATCAGTATTAAAGGTTCCTTTGAGCCACAAGGCCTGGAGGGATACTTGGTTTTATGTGGGGGGTGTTTAGTTGGTTCCTTGTTCTAACATTCGCTACGCCGTTCCCACTAACTATGTAGAAAATGGTAATTTAGGTTCATAGAATCACATAGCAGACTTTTTTCGTCTTTTTCCCATATGTGCACATATTTTTACCGACGGTTGTACTTTTTCAGGGGATGTGTACGTTGCTCCTCGTCCTGAGATATATGAATTTTTTAGACAGGTTTCAGGATTAGACGATAGAACAAGGAGCAGTTTGCAGTACATCACCGAGGAATCTTTGACTCGACATAACCTTCTTCCTGGTGAGTTAGCCTCGTTGTTTTTCTCTTGTTTTATTTGGGGACTGTCTTAATGTCGTCACCGTTGTCCTTATGATGTAGACATGAGTTTCTTTCCCGACCCTTCTTTGAGTGCTATCGATTTCTTGTTGTTACTGATTTTGCCGTCACAGGGCTGGACGGTAGATTTTAACTCCATGCTTTCTAACGGAGCTGAAGATATGACTAATACTCCGGTGGCCCCGATCCCTCTTCGAAGTGAGGTGACTTCTGACCGCCCTTCTCAGAGGACCCGCCTGAATCCTCTCTCACCGATTGTGATATCATCTAGAGAAGGGTCTAGCTGAGTTATTCCCGAACCACCTTATCACGAAACTCCTAACTCTGTGGACTCGCTGACCCGCTCTTTTGATGAATGGTCAGGAATTTGTGAGAGGGTTCCTATTCACTATCAGGAGGCAGCGGAGCGTAACTTCGACGAAGGTCTTCAACATGCCTATCAGGTAATTGAGTCGCCAACCCGGTTGGGTCATCTCTGACCCGATCGGGTCAGCATAAATCGATAGCACTCAAAGAAGTGTCGAGAAAGAAACTTATGTCTGCATCATAAGGACAACGGTGACGACATTAATACAGTCCCCAAATAAAACAAGAGAAAAACAACGAGGCTAACTCACCAGGAAGAAGGTTATGTCGGGCCAAAGATTCCTCGGTGATGTACTGCAAACTGCTCCTCGTTCTATCGTCTAATCCTGAAACCCGTCTAAAAAATTCATATATCTCAAGACGAGGAGCAACGTACACATCCCCTGAAAAAGTACAACCGCCGATAAAAACACGTGCACATATGGAAAAAAAGAGGGAAAAAGTCTGCTATGTGATTCTATGAACCTAAATTACCATTTTCCACATAGTTAGTGGGAACGGCGTAGCGAACGTTAGAACAGGGAACCAACGAAGCACCCACCACATAAAACCAAGTATCCCTCCAGGCCTTGTGGCTCAAAGGAACCTTTAATACGGATTGAAAACGAGCTGAGAAGTAGCGTATCCGACAGATATCTCCAGACCCAACTACAGAACAAAGAGAACGAAAGTCGGGAACACTAAAGGGTCTCTCCATTCCTAGGATATCCCATAAGCAAAGGCACCCAAAAAATACATTCCATGTGTTGGGACCCAGCTGCCTAGGAGCTACTCCTACTCTTGAACAATGGGAGTAACCGGAAGACGAAATCTCCTATCTAACATAATGACATATATAGTTACCCGTCCACCAAAGGGACTTTGGGGAACCTCTCCTCCAACAGGAAGCCGAGTCGAAACAAAAGAGGGAATATTATATTTTCTTCTTATTTTATCTAAATCATACTCAGTCAGCTGTGAAGCATCATCCCGAGCAAGCCCTGAACCCCTAGTCGCCGATCGACGACGTGGTCTCTGAGAATGTTGGATCCTCGGTGACTCAGCCTGAATCTCGGCTTCATCATCATAATCGGGATCCATGGGTCAACTACTACGATAAATCAAATGATGACCAAAAGTGACATAAGAAATCACGAAAACAAACACATTCTGAAAAACAGGGAGAAATATAAGACAAAATATGTTAAAATATGGTTGACAAAAGGGAGTGGCAAGTTTAAAAACTTTGGAAAAAACCAAGAAGCTCACCTTAAAGAGAAGGGGATATGGAAATATTTGGATGGAGAATGAAAGAAATGAAAGGTATTTATAGAATTTAGAAAAAGTTAAAAGACCACCAAAAGACCAGGTCGCCTGGAGGACACCCACGTCACCTGGACACCAAGACCCCCGAAAACCCAAGAACACTCTTAGACTCAACATTATATCAAGATGTTGAAGTCTAAAAGTGGGGGCAACTGTTATGGGTAGAATCGGGCCCGAGAGATTGGGCCACTCAGAGTGGAATCGAGCCCACGAAGGAAAGTCTAAAGGACTACATCAGACCGGTAGGGTGAAGTCCAAGGAAGTCGACAGCGGATCCTAAACCGAGCAGAGAAGCAGCACAGGCGCTCGAGTAGGTAGGCGAGCGGGCACCATGGCAAGCAGGCTGCGCAGGCACCGAGGCAAGCAGACCTCGCTAGCGCTAAGGTGGGAGGGCTACGCGAGCCATAGGCCCGCCTCATGCGCACACAGGCCAAGCAGCCAGCCCCACGCGCGCGTACGGGTCGCACGACCTGCCTCATGCGTGCACGAGCTGCCCATCCCGCCTCTTTTACGTGCGGGCTGCCCAGCTCGCCTCATGTGAGCGCGCGTGTTCACCTGGGCTGCAGTTGTTGGATCGGGTCACCGACCCGATTGGGTTGTCTCTAACCTAGTCAGGTCAGCATATGACCCAATTGGGTCGGGTCAACCCGACCCGATTCGACCCGTTTTCACTTTTTTTGCCATATCTCCCCTGTTTTAGCTTCGATTTGCACGCTGTTTTTGCCAATATTCATCATTTTTCCTTATCTACGGCTAGGCCCTATTTAGGCTTGGCCCAAGAGGAGATATTTTCCGAATATGGAAATATTCATCTAAAAAAGGGAACATTTCCATAAGTTAAGACTTATTTTTCCAAAAGTGGTCACCTACTCGCTTCCTATATATATGTAAGTCATTTAGTCATGAGGTAAGTGGATGAAAAACTCTAAACTCGACTCACCTACCCACCCCTTTCAACTTCGACTGACTTAGGCATCGGAGGTGGCGTGGCTCACACCACACCGGTGTCTAGTTCTTGTTTATTTTGCAGGTAATTCGTCCTCGATCGAATACAAATTCACCGTTGATCTCGAAGACCAAATTTCGGCATCAACATTCCCCATTACATAACATTTTAACTCTCCTAACAAAACTGTATTATTGTACACACAATGACCAAAATGTTATGAATTAAAATCCTCTACTCTCAAATGTTGTAATCTCAAAAAAGAAAAAAGAAAAAAACTCTTCCAAACAAAATTTTTCTAGCGCATCTCTTCAAAACAATCTTTTTTGTCTTACCACTTTATCAAACCATGGTGACCCCTTTTGTGTATTGTTTTTATTTGATTCTTTTTTTATATATATCAAATCATTTTATATATAACATTTTAATAATACTCAACTTTAATCATTGTATGTATTCTAAGTTTACTTTTTTACTCATTTACTTTTAAAAACTAAATTTATGTCGATAAAAAATTTGGAATTGAAATTTAGTTGTGTCCATATTTCATTAGGTAAATATCGTTTTGTTCAAGAACTAAAATTAAATATTTTTAAAACGTTAAGATTAAAAGTATTTGATTTTGAAATAGATATATCAATAGAAACTACCATTCAAAATTTAGGACTAAAAAATCTACATTCTTCATTTTTAAATATTTAATTTTAGTCTTTGTATTCATTAAAAAATAATAATAATAAAAAAAAAAAATTTTAAAAATTCAAATTGGTCAATATGGTAATTTTGTATTAAGATTTCTTTTTTTAACAAAAATACTCTCTTCCTTGCCAATTTTAGATTTATATTCACATTTTAATCTTGTAAATCAATTTCGATTAATACTAGTTTTAAAATTTTCATATGTACAAATTTTAATTTTTTAAAAGTAATTTGACATTTAGGATTTGGATTTTTTTTTTTTTTTTTTTTTTGAGACGACGTTTGGAATCTCTTTAGAAAAGAAAGACTTTTGGAATCCCATTCTTATTATTGTTTTTTATTTTTAAAAAAAATCACTCGATGAACTAATTCGATTTAATCATATTTTAATAAATTAGATACATTAAAAACAAGTTTAAGCATGAGCATTTAAGTAGGACTCAAATGCCAACAAAAATATAATTTCAGTGATGTCTTGTATAATAGTGATCAAAATATTATAGGTTTGGATATTCTACCAATTTAGATAGTATGTCACATATTAAATTTTAGGGACTGGGTGGATGTGATTTTTCCAACGAGCCACACACCTGTCCAACCTACGACTCAGAAAGTTCGAATCGCTCGTTGGAGTTGCTCCATAGACCCGCCCGACCGACCAATGTGATTAGCATTCAGATAGGAGTATATAAAAAAACTAACTACCCGAATAATTCAAACTACCTAACCCAAACTGCATAAGTTCAACTATAGATCATCCATCTTTATTTATTTGTTTGTATATTTATGAGGTATGAATATAGTTGTTTTATAGGATAAAGAGGAGATTAACACAACTCAAAAGGTCAACTCAACTCGTTGTTTCAAAAAAAAAAAAAAAAACTCAACTCAACCCAACAAAAAAATATAGGATTTGAGGATTGACCAACCTGAAACTTTTAATTGATCCAAAAAATTCCTCTAACCCAACTTAACTCGGATTATATACACCCCTAGTTTCAGAGTTGCCACAGTCGGTACCTCTCTGCCACAAACCTCAATTGTTTAATTTTGTCGTTTTCTGGCGGATTTTGATGAGTTTTTTGCCTCACAAAAAAGTTCGCGAGCAATGCCTAAATCGCAAATTGCGTTTCATCTTATTTTGTAAGGTATTGATTTTATGAATATTACCGACCTTAAAAGATATGAAAAAAATATATAAGTATTTATGAACCAAAATGATATTTAAAATTAGTAATTAATCAATGTTTTAAAGAAAAAAACACTTGAATAGTTAACTATGAAAAAGAAAAACCATTCCTACAACTCCTTGTTCAAACCACAGTATCTAAACGTTTCCTATAATATTTCGTTCAAACAACCATATTCAAACGTGGATTTACTTATAACTGTAACGACTCGGGTTTTCATCACGATTCTCAGAGTATGATTTTCAGTTCGGTTGGTTCGTGGGGTCGTTATTGCCATTGTAGCCTTAAGGGGTAAATTGGTAAATTAACCCTCAAGGCCAGTTTTATGATTCAATAAGCTGTTGGGTTTTTATTGTGATTTCAAGACCAGGGAGACTATTTTTATAATTTTCAAAAAGGATTTTAATTAAAAAGATTAAAAGAGAAAAGAAAAGAAAAGGGTTTTGATCGATCGATTAAATTGATCGATAAAATTGTTCGTCGTTTCCTTCATCGTTTCCCAGAAAGAAAAGGCAGAGACTCCCCATCGATTACCATCGATCTCCTTCACTCCCTTTCCCATCGATTTCTCCTCTGATCGCAGCTGGCCCCGTCTCGTACGTCGTTCCTCGCTGATCGCCCGCATGGAGCTGCCATCACCACGTCTGTGCCCGCACTCGATCGTCGCCCATGTTCTACACGCAGCCAATCCTGAGCGCAAACGCCCGCGCCGCCTCATCATGCATAGTCGTGCGTGTCATTCCTAGCTACAGCGCACACGTCTAGCGCCAGTCTTCGCCTCACCTGCACCGCATCACAATGCCCGCTCATGCCCCGCAGCCCCAACGCACAGCGACATCGCACCCGTGCGCCTGTCTCCGCAGGAACAGCCTCGCGTCGCTGAGTTAGCCCACAAAAACAGCGCTTGCCGCTGTCACTGGTCGGGTGTAGTTCTGTTTCTCGTGGCGTTCACAGTTAGGTCTTGGGTAAATCCTATTTCTCTTGTGTTCCTGTTTATTTCGTTAGAGTAATAAATGTTAATTATTTAGTAATATTATTGTTAAGTTGAAAGTCGTTCGTCGTTGATATTTGCAGCTCAATAAGCATTTTTTTTTTCTGTTTTGTATCGTTTTCATGTAAGGATTCCTTATCGTGGGTTGTGTGGACCATGCGCATAATATTCATTGATTGCATTATATGCCTATATGCTTTACTGTTTCTCGGCATGTGATAGGTAGAATTGAATTGATGTGGTGACCTGATTGTATTGTTAGTATGTGTTGATTCCATGTTTTATGCTTACTAGTACCATGCTAGGGATGTATATTTTAGCTACTGAGTATGTTGGTGATATGTTAGGAATCGAGCATGTCGTACTCTTAGTATGTTTTACAGTTAGGTTGTCATCATCTAGAGGTTGTAGAAGGACACAACGTATAGTTGTCCTCATAGGTCGGGAATGTTGAGGAATTGATTTCCCGCCCCCGACAATCGGGTTGTGGTGTGGCACGCCACCCCGGCAAAGCGTAGTTTATAGCTTGCTAGAGCTGGATCCTTTCCATGTGCAAGCCTAACTTGGAACGATCTTTAGCTTCAGGCATAGGTGTGAACAGGCTGCCACAGTTGGGTGCCAAGGGCCTCCCACCATCTGTGGATCAGTGGACACCATTTCGTAGTTAGGCATGTAGATCTAGACCGATGTAGTTTGTGCAGGCCTACATTTACCGCAGTTTGTAGCAGCATGCGGTATACGCACACACACATTAGATGCCAAGAGGACGGCTCCCTCGGGCTAATGTCATTAGTACACTTTTTCGTCCAGTTCGGAGCCAGTCTAGAGATTTTTCGAGGTTTTGGGAGTTATTTTGATAACTCATTTCTACGATCTGCTGGTTGACTATAATGCATGTATGCTAGGATACTAGATGATGTGATGTATGCGTATTGTACCCTGGTTGGGGGTTTTTATTGAGTACCTTTGTACTCATCCTTATTGTGTGGTTTTCCACCCGGTAACTTGGGACAACACAGGGACGGCTAGTGGAGGAGTTGACTGATCATGGGAGTCTGCTGCTTAGTCATTCTTTCATTTATTTTTTATTCATTTTGTTTAGTATGCTAGATAGAATTTGATATTTGATTTAGTTTTTATCTTGATGTTTTAATAAATCTCTAGCTAGAGGTTCGAACTGTTTTAAATCATTTGTTGGAAACCTTTAAAGCTTAAATAAAGCAATTGTTCGTTTTCAGTTTTATGTTATAACCATCATGCATGCTGAGCTAGAATCCGGTCTAGGATTGTTTTAGTAGTCGGGTTCTTACAATAACCCTCGTTCAAACAACCAAATTCAAATGCATGTTTCTTACAATCCCTTTTCTAAAGGGTTTTTTTTTTGTACTAGCTTTAGTAGTTAAATTATAAATATGAGCTCTAGAAAGTGTTTAGATGACGTTTTGGATGAGGAGTTAGTTTATTATTTTGAGTAGTTAGAAATTGATATTTCTAAAAACAATTGTTTGGATGTACATTTTTATGGAGAAGTTACAGCAAAAAACTCGTTGGGATGTAGATTTAAATGGAGAGTTAAAAATGAGTGATTAAAATGAATTAGTTTGAGTAGGTAGAAATGAATGATTAGAAATAAGTGGTTAGAAATGAAGAGTTATTTTGAATAGTTAGAAATGAATGATTAAAAATGAGTAGTTAGAAATCAGAACATTTTGAGTAGTTATAAATGAAGAATTATTTTAAGTAGTTACAAAAACTCGTTTGGATGTAGTTTTTTAGGAGTAGTTGGTAAATACTCAAACTAAATCATTCTTAAATTTGACAAACAAACACCCATGGAGGTGTTTGGATGAGATTTTAGATCATGAGTTATCTTGAATAGTTAAAAATTGAGAGTTGTAGCCAAAAACTTGTTTAGATGTTTTTTTTTTTTGTAGAGGAATTAGAGACAATTGCTTGTTTGGAGGTGGATTTAAAATGAATAGTTATTTTAGTAATTAAAAAAACGAATGATTAAAAATGAGTTATTTAGAAATGTTAGTAATGAATGATTAAAAATGAGTGATTAATATTGAGTAGTTATAATGAATAGTTATAAATGAATGATTATAAATGATGAGTTATTTTGAGTAGTAAAAATGAGTAATTATTTTGAGTAGTTATACAAACTCGTTTGCATGTAATCTTTTTAGGAGTAGTTAGTAAACACTCATTTTAAATCCTCCATAAATATGACAAACAAATACCCCTAGAGTCCATGTTTAACAAAGTCTTTATACTATATAAAAAAAAAATGTAGTATTTAATACTTTTTTATTTTTGAAAGGATGTTGTATTTACTTATCCTTACAAAAGTGTTAAGAACATTACCAAAACAAAAATGGTGTGTTGGAATAGATGTAACAAAATGATTGTGTGATTAATATTATAAATGATGTCAATCAATGATAACTTTTGAATTGAAGTGAATAGTAACAAATACTTGAATACTTAAATTTTATGCCATGACTGTTTTCCGATCTTTACAATCAATAGTTATTGCCAAAAAAAAAAAAAAAAACTAGACACTTAAATATTTTGTAAATAAATTTCAAATGTTCGAGAATGGAAATAAAGCTTAGGCATAGTTGAAATACACTATAAGTTCAAATTACAAATTTCCATAAGCTTTGAACTTGATTTTTTACGCGGAGAAGCCGACTATTTGAAAAAATAATCAAAACAAACAGAACATTTCAAATTTTTTTGGTTAAAATACCATTTTGGTCCCTAAACTTTCATCATTGTTCCATTTTGGTCCCTTGATTTTCAAACGTCCAATTTTAGTCCCTCAACTTTTATATTTGTCTAATTTTAGTCCCTTAACTTTTATATTTGTTCAATCTCAGTCATTTAACTTTCAAATGTTTAATTTTCATCCTTCAACTTTCTAAAAAAATTTAAAAATGGTCCCTAATTAAGTTAATAATAAAAATAAAAATAAAAAATCATTTTCTTCTTCTTCTTCACCTGCACTCTGTTTTTTTTTTTTTTTTTTCTCTCTCTCTAAAATACTGGATGAAAAGGCTAGAGGCGAAGAAGAAGGCCAAAGAAACCATGGCAAGTGAGCTTTT
>JBBMKA010023689.1:0-27313 GCA_037833695.1 Sechiopsis laciniata | reverse complement strand
ACTTGGGAGTTAGAGGATGAGATGAGGACTCATTTCTCGGAGCTGTTTCAGTCTTAGGACTTTCGAGGACGAAAGTCTTAAAATGAGGAAATACTGTAACGGCCTAGATTTTCATTCTGATTCTCCAGGTACGTTTGGTTACTTTTTCTATTATTCTGTTGGGCCGTTAGGGCAGCTTGGACCTTTGGGGGCATTTTGGTAATTTTGCCTCCAGAGGTAGTCTCATAATTTGCCAGTGTTCCGGGTCTATCTGTTAAATTTATTGAGTTGGGTTTTCATTCGGTTGCAGGTTTTTGGAGCTAGCTTGGTCTTTTTGGGAGGTTTGGAGCTTCGGTTTAGTTATTTGGAAATTATGGGAAAAGATGCACGTGCCAAGACTCGAACCCAGGATCCAGGAGGGACACGTGTCGCAATCCCCTTCCTCCCTTTTCTTTGTCGAGCCCTAGATTAAAACAGCCGCAAACTCTTTTCTTCCTCATTTTCTCTCTTTGCCGAATCCATTCTTCTCCAAGCTCTCTCTTTGTTCTCTAAGAAAACCTAGCCGAGATCACCTCTTCGCCAAGCCCTTCCACTGAGCAGCCCCCAGCCGAGACCCCTCCTTCACCGAGCAGTAGGTAGCATCCCATCGCTCTCCAGCTCGTCCACCCACGCGCAAGTTCGCCTGCCGAGTTCTCCAGCCAGGCTTATCTTCGCGCACATCCAGATCGCAATCTGTCGCGCTTTCGCCCAGCTCCACATCCAGCCGATCTTGAGCGTCCCCAGACGTCCGCCAGCTCGCCCAGCGCAGCCCTTCGCCTTGCGCGCGTTTGCTCCAGCACCCGGCCGATCGCATGCCCATTGCTCGCAAGCTCGCGCACCAGCAGCCACACCCTAGCGTCCGCGCCCTACAGCGATCGTCCGCACGCCCTTGCCCCAGCGCACAGCCCCTGCGCATCCCTTCGTTCGCTCTTCGCCACAGAAGCAGCTCTGCTGCACGTTCGCCCTGCCAAGGACAGCAACCCATTCCAGCTCTCGCACGCACCACCGCACGCCCAGCTCGCCAACCGCACGCCTGCCGATAGCCAGCCTATCGAGGGATTTACCACCGAACCTTTGGGTTTCGGTTAGGGTAAGCCTCTCTCCCGAGCTTGTTGGTAGTTTAGTTCAAGCAGCTGTCCCCGTGTAATTTTAATTAGCTTTTCTTGTTTATTATTTTGTTAGAGTTGTTGACTGCAGCTCAAAGAGCACCTTGTAGTTCTGTTAGCATTGTCTGCTTGTTTTCTAGGTAAGGATTCCTTGTCGGGGTTGTGTGGACCCTGTGGGACTTCGTTGATGCTTTCTTGTATGCTTGTTTATTGTTGTTGGCATGTTAGTTGATAAGACTCGATTGCTGAACTGTTCTGCTAGCATGTTCGTTCTTTGTTTCACATGTTAGTGCCATGCTAGGTTTGTCCTTCCAGCATGTTTAATTTCTGCTTTTAAGTTCGTAGTACCATGCTAGGGCTATGTATTGTGAGCATGTTTGAATGATAGGAATAGGAATCATATTCTTAGATAGAACCTGTTAGGTTGTCATCATCTAGAGGCTGAGAGTGGACCCACGTACGTGTCCCCACCGGTCGGGCTGTGAGGGCATGTTCCTTACCCCGGCAGCCATGTGGAGTTAGCTACCACATGGGCATAAGCCTAGTCTGTATCCTGCTAGAGTGGAACCCTGTCAATGGTGCAAGCCTACCTTGGCCAGTTCTTAGGGTCAGGCGTCGGTGATATTCAGGCTGCTACAGCTGAGTACCGAGGGCCTCGCACTATTGTAGATCAGTGACACCGCTTCCGAGTCTTTAGGCATGCGTACCTAGACTGGCGTAGTATGTCCCTAGGCCCCCACATTTACGGAGTTTGCAACAGCAAGCGGTGTGCGCGCACATGCTTTAGTCGCCAGGCGGAGAGCTCCCTCGGGCTACTGTTCGTGAGTACACCACTTCCTTTCCGAGTTTAGAGCCAGACTCCAGGTACTCTCCCAGACATCTCAAGACCAGTTTTGAGAGCTGGTCAGGACCTACTGTTGAGCGGTCACTTAGCCGAGGGTAAGAGACCCTCGAGGATATCTTTTGGGATCAGTTTTTGAGTTGATCATTTGGCCAAGGGTAGAGACCCTCGAGGATATCTGTTGGGATCAGTTTTTTAGCTGATCAATAGGCTGGAAGTGAGAGACTTCCGATGACTCAGTAGTTGTGTTGACAACTCAATCTAGAGATCTGTGTTAGTGGCTATTTGCTTGCGTACTTGATTGCTAGATGATGCATTGTTTCGTACTGTACCCTAGTTGGGGATTCTTACTGAGTGCCTTTGTACTCACCCTTATTTTTGTGGTTTTCCACCAGGTAACTTGGGACAGCACCAGGATGGCTAGAGGAGGAGCTGCATGATCATGGAAGCCGACGGGCTTTCACTGCTGAAATCAACAGCGGACACATACCGCTCTAGACACCGCAAAACTTAAAGCTCTGTTTCTTGGGCGACCTAAACACGACTTCCTTCTAGTGGCAGTCAATCATTGTGTGGTTCTCAGCTAACCAATCCATACCAAGGATAACGTCAAATCCGCTCATAGGCAGAGCTATGATGGTAGCTACTAAAAGCTCTCTAGATATCTGTATCTGACCACTCCTAACTTTCTCACTAGCTATCATACTTACTCCTGAAGGAGTTACAACACACAGCTCAAACCCTAAAGGTTCGAGTTCTAAACATGCTTGTCTAACAAATGAATCTGATATAAATGAGTGGGTCGACCCCGAATAAAACAAAATAAAGGCATAGTGATCTAAGACAAGCAGCGTGCCTGTAACTGCGGCATCAGTCCGCTCCGCCTCTTGGCGAGTCGTAGCAAAAATGCGGCCCTACTACTGAGCCAGCCTGGTAGCTACTCTGGCCTGAGTACAAGCTCTGGCCAAGTTCCCTTCCTTGACACATCTGTAGCAAGCTCGGGGTGAAGCTCCACAAATGCCATAATGTGGCTTGCTACAAGTGTGACACTGAGGCAGCTGCCTGACTGTGCCCTACTAGCGGTCCTGCTGTTGATACTGCGATCAACGTTGATCTCTACCCCGATACTGGCCTTGGCTGCGCTACTGCTAGCCTCCTGCTCGAGAACTATTGGAAGACTCAAACTTCTTCTTCTAGCCAGAGTAAGACAGAACAATTTGAACAGGTGCATAAGGGGCTTGTACCGGTGGGTACTTAGTATTATAGATCGTGGCCAATGCTATGGCCCTAGCATACGAATCAGGAGCGATTGCTCGAACATTTTGAGCAACCTCCTTCCTCAGCCCGCCTTCTTTACCTTAAGCTCCTTTGTGGCTATCAACTCCGGAGTAAAGTAGCTACTCCGAAAACTTTTTCTCATAGCCAGCGATACTGTCTATTCCCTGTTTCAGGTTCGAGAAAGCCTCTACCATCTCCTGCTAGGCCTTTTCACTAATGTACTTAGCTCGGAACTCAGTCTTGAAAAACTCCCATGAGGCTGGTGGAGACCCTGCTGGTCTGCCTCTATTGGTAGACTCCCACCACCAAATTGTTGTATCAGTCAGCACATGAGCTGCACACCTCGGCCTCTGAACATTCGAATAGCTCATGACACGGAAAATATACTCTATCCGGGCCAACCACTTCGCTGCTACCAGCGGATTCTCAAAAGCATCAAACTCACTAGGTGTAAGAACCCGACTATAAAACAGTCGTAAAACCTGGATCTTACTCAGCATGCATGAATTTAAATACCATTAAATTCGACAAGTAAGACAAACAACAGAAATTTAACATTTGATGGGAAATTGACAATTCAAAAATCGTTATTAAAAACCATTATTATATAAAGCCTCTGGCCAGAGTATACAAAAACAGTACTAAAACAATCTTCCCAAAATAGTCTAAACATGCTGAAAACATAAAATAAATGAAAGAGACTATGCGGCAGACTCTCATGATCAGCCAACTCCCCCTCTAGCCGCCCCGATGCTTTCCCAAGTTACCTAGTGGAAAAATTACAGAAATAAGGGTGAGTACAAAGGCACTCAGTAAGAATCCCCAACTAGGGTACAGTACGCAAGTCACATCATCTAGCATCCTAGCATACAAGCAGAACAACATCACAAGGCAGTCTCAACATGAGTACAAACACAGCATGCTCAAATCATCGAAAGTCTCTAGCTCTCGGCTAAGGATCCACTACGGATCTCTAACTGGGTTATCAAAATAACCTCTAGAAACTTGAGAGTCTCTAACTCTCAGCTACGGTGACCAGCAGTATACTAGGCTGATCCTGGACGCTTGGGAGAGTACCCAAGCGTCGGGCTCTAAACTGAAAGGAAAGTGTACTGATACACTAGTCCGAGGGAGCTCTCCTCCCAGCATCTAATGCACATATGCACACACCGCATGCTCCTGCAAACCTGATAAATGTAGGCCTACACAAACTACGCCGGTTCAGGTGCGTATGCCTATGACTAAAAAAGGTGAGCACTGATCCACAGTAGGTGGGAGGTCCTCGGCACCATATTGTGGCAGCCTGAATCACACCCAACGCCTGAAGCTAAAGGTCGTCTCAAGGTAGGCTTACACTAAGGAAAGGACCCCGCTTTAGCAGGCCACAAACTAGGCTTATGCCGGGGTGGTAGCTACTCCACACCTAACTACTGGGGGTAAAGAATCTGTCCTCACAGCCCGATCGGTGGGGACACATACGTTGGTCCACTCTCAGCCTTTAGATGATGACAACCTAATAAGATCTAGCTAAGGAGTACCTTAGGGCTAACAGAGTTCAGCATCAATAATATTGCATAATAACATACAACATATCTTAGTCACAGATAAAACAGTCACCGCAACATAGTAGTGAAAACCAGGGTACATAAATCTACATGCCAGATCCTATCAGATAAGTCATACAATCCAAACCACTAACAAGTATATCGACATGCAATAAACAGGAATAACGTTCAACCACCTATCTACTAGCATGCTTAGAAAACAGTAACACACAACCAAGAAACTATCAATGTCAAGTGCAGGGCCCACACAACCCCGGCAAAGAAATCCTTACCTGGAAAGTAAGCAGTAGAATACACAAAACTAGGCTCTTTGAGCTGCAGAACGCCAATACGAGTAACAACCTAGGCATAGTAATTAAGAAGCACACAATTAATATCTAATAGCTAAACAATACTAGGTAACCAAAGGCACAAGGCTAGGAAAGCCATACCCCTAAACCGAGAAGATAGGCTCGACAGAAGGCTTCAGCGAAGGTGAAGGCGAAGTTACTGGCGAACGTCTCGCTAGGGCGAAGGGTTCGCTGGAGCGAAGACGAAGGTGGACGCTGCACAGTGGATCGACTCGGACAAGCGAACGAGCGTGGTCTCGGTAGGGGACTCGAGCATGCGGCGAAGGGCTGTGTGAAGGCAAACAGCAAAGAGGAATGGCGACCGCGAGGCTGCGAATAGTACAAGGCCAACGAATCTTAACAACAGACCACAGAAATACCCACGGAGAACGAGAAAGGTTTTAGGCGAAATGTACCTAAGGCGAACGGCTGCTTGTGAAGACGCTGTGGCACGGAAAGTCTCGGTGAAGGGTGCGCAGAACTGGGCGAGCAAGGGACTATACGCGACGATGAGCAACGAACGGCGATGGAGAGGGCTTGCGATAGCAAAGAGCTGTGATCACTGGTGCGTGCGGCTCGGATGGGCGAAGGAGCTCGGTGAAATGGATGATCTCGGTAGAGTTGAGAGAATTTTCAAAAGGGAGAGATTGAAATGGTGCGGCTAGGGTTTTGGGAAATAGAGAAAGAGGGGTTTAAATAGGGCTTTCAAGTGATCCGGGCTTCGTGTCCTGGCGAGGGAGAAATGGACAACAAAATAGTTAGAATTCAAAGCACTAATAGGGAGAAGGTATATTTAAAATCAAGAACGCATAAAGAACTTTCTTCAACACAATGCTTCCGCAAACTATTATTGTACCCACTAAAGTGACTAGAATTCATTGTTTATGAAGTAACATGAATAAAGTCGAAATAGTTTCTAAGCTATCAAACCTCTTCTTATCAAAGCATATATGTATAGACACCTCTGAGTCTATGATCCATTCAGATGAATAAGTAGCAGAAGATGTACCTACAAGATGAGACTTAGTGGTTGGAGCATTTGATTCAACCTTGGATGTTGTGAGCTTGGAATGGAGCGTGTTTAAGATGTTTTGACAGTGATGAAGTTAATCTTCTAGTGAAGTACATCAATCAATTCATGATTGGCTCATTTGGAATAAATGGAGGCTTTAAGCATTAGTTTATGTATTGGTAGACTTCAAATTACCTCGACCTTGTCAATAATCTTGAGGGTATCCATGCAAGTTATAACATTTATTCATTGTATCTTCTTGGATTTCACAGTTGGTGTAAATGGAAATAGATTTCCCTCAACCTTGACATGTCCCTTTAGATGATGGAACACAAAGAACAACTGCAATAACACCTTTAGATTCACCATTTCAGTGTTTTTTCTATTGAATTACTAGAGAAAAGGCTTTTGTGCATTAGGAACTGGATCCATTAACAAAATTTGTGAACGAGCATGTGTGTGCTTGTTATTAAGCAACATCACAAAGATTAGCAAATATTCAAATTGAAAGAAATCCTCAATCTTCCCCATACCTTCGCAAGAACACAATTCACAAGTGCAAGTGGGTTTGTATGAAACATATTCATCCTAGAGTCCCTTATTCTTTAAAAAAAATAGAAGATATAATTGTTGGTTGAAATATATGGTCACACGAAGTTCGCTCTATGTTTGCTGTAGCGAATTGTGATCGAAATGTAAATTAGCAATACGTGCCTAGACCTCAGATTGTGCAAGTATGCACAGTCTTGTTGTAGCAAGTTTTAAAGTAAGTAAAAGTCATCTCCACAGGAATTGGTGATTAACAACAGCTCAAATGAAGTTTAGAGAGTCATGGTAACAAGGGAAAATTGTTGTGATGGAGCTATAACAAATTTTTCTGAAATAAATTTGCTAAAGCGAAATAGATGTAATGCTCAAATGACAAAAATAAGTAAGATGCTAATAATGATGAGATAACTTTAATTAGGTTAAAGGCATCGGAATGAGGCAAGGAGTTTTCAGAGTATTATGCTACAGCGACATAGCGCTATGCTAAGAAGCGAACTACTTATTTGCTTAACTCTGGGCTCTCTCGAGCTCGAAATTGGCTCTCTTGAGCGCTAGTCAGGTTCTCTCAAACTCTAACAACCAATTAAACCACACCAATCAGCACTAGTAAAAATCTTATCTCTAAGCGTTCTTTAAATTGCATGTAGAGCTTAACAAACCTAGTGTATGACATGTAAGTTTGTCTATTCCTTTTCTCTTGAAAGTAAAATAAAGATAATACTAAAGGTTGATCATACAGAATGTATTTGAAGTTAAAATAGCATGCATTTATAGTTCGACATCTTGCTACCTCTTTGCTACAACGAAATACTCCTACTCGCCTACTTCCTTCCATTGATGGATTTAGCTACTCATGATGATAAATAGATGCAAGGTAAAGTAATAAACAAAGTTCATCTTCATTCCAACAACAAAATAACAACATTTGCTTACAAAACAATGCTAAAGCAAAAATAAAGCAAATAGAAGAAAAAGGGAAGCAAAGTTAAGAAGAAGTCTGGTCGGAATCACTAAAGCAGCAACTCTGAACCCAGCTTCGACTATGCTCTACAACTTCGGGCACAACTATGACTATTTGCTAAAGCAAAATTACTTATAACCAGAAATGAAAGCTAAAAATGACTAAGTTATGAACTAATGCTAAAGCAAAAATACTAAAAACTGGAAATGGTAGTTAAAACGACTAACTAAGCTAACTATAACAATGGTAAGGATTTTGGTCTGAAAGGAAACTTGACGATGTTCTCTCCAGAAATTGGAGGATGCCTTCAACAGAGGCGAAGGGTTGCTTTTAAAATGCTCAAAATAAGACTCTGCTCCACCTGACATTCCAGCTCTACGATCCGCGTCTCTACTCTAACATTCTCCGCTCCACTATCCGCATTGTCGACCTGCACCAGAGCGGTTGGAGAGCGAAGACTGAGATTGAAAGGCTTTTCTCGAATCTTTAACATGCGTCCTTCACTTAGATATTTTTTCGAGAGCTAATCTTCGATTGAAATCATTTCACTCCATCAAAGCTTTCAGCAACTTCCCATTTCGCTTCCCAAGAATGCTGAAGCCAAATAGAAAAATGAGGTTTATAGAAATGAAACTTGAAGATTCACACAATCATGCACTTTTGCTATAGAAAACCTATAAAATATTATCCTAAACAGAAAACTATAGGATTTTGCATTTCGCCCAAATAATGATGCTAAAGTGAACATAATTAGCAAATTCTTTTTATGTTGTAGCAAAGTTTCCTGCAAAATACTACTATACTTAGTCATTAACTCTCAATTCTTGAGAGTTACCAATAAACGAGTCGTGTTATTGATTCATTATTGCTAATTTCTTTTTCATATGCAAGATTCAGAGTCCATTTCACTTTTGAAATTGATCTTGTAGGTCCAATTAAATACTTTTTGTTGATTTCAAGAAGATTATGTTTGATGAAATGGCCTTTGATACTTAAATATGCATCTAGGCAATGACGGCATAATTATTTTTAGTCCAAAGAGGCAGAAGCACTCTAGCAACAGGCCTATCGATCGTCTCATCCAGGAAACCTAATTAGCTTTCATTGCAAGCCCTATCTTCATGGATTAACTCCAAGTTAGGTAGTTATCGTTAGTGAGCGATTCTGAGACGAGCATAAGATTATTAGTGTCACTATGATGGATGTAATAGGTGTTTGTGCATTCTCTCCAGCCGGACGATCTTGGGTTTAAGAACCAGATGAAACTTGAACACTTTTCATGGTAGTAAAGAAACAAGAAAGCAGAAATGAGCAAAGGCAGATGACACTACTAATTCCTAATGCAAATACGATTAAATAATAATGATTTCTAAGCTTATCCTATTGCTAAGTGTTGGCTCAGAATCGCTATGTGCAAGTATACGTGGTCAGAAATGCTACAAGTGATAAGTATGTATTTTATCGTTCTTCACAATGATTGATGTCTAGAATTACTATTATTAACTTTAGAGTTATGCGAAAATGTAAAAGAATAGAGTTGATGATTTGTGGGTTTTTTAAAGTCCGAAAGTAAAAAAGAAAGTGCAGAGTATAGGTAGATATGCAGATGTGGAGGATGCTAAGTATGCATCAATTATCTGACCTTCTACCTTTGAGAATAGTGTTCTTTCTTCGTTTAAATTCGCATCAATATGCTGCACCCACTCTGGTCTTACATTTACATTTGGGCTAAAGTAAGCCGTCCATCGCAGCTTCTCAATTCTTTTAGTGGTTTTCCCTAAGATTTCCTCTAATCCTTATTCGTGTTTTATTTCTTTGCTTTTCAGCAAAATAAGACGATCATATGCGTTGATTGATGCAAAGGTTGCGCCTTCTTGCACTGTTCTGATCCTAGTTCTAGGCTTACTGTTTTGAATTGCTGGCAATACCCTTGATCTCATGGAATGAAATTCTGTTGCTGCAATAACTTGGGGTTGTCGCTCCATCCCATTTAGGACTTCAGCCACTTCTTGGTTGTCTTCCTCTTTCTCCTCGCATGGCTCATCTTCTTCTTGTAAAGACCCAACTCAAAATGAGCCTAAATCAAGATCTTTACTCATCCATGATCATAAAAACTCGTAAAGCTTTCAACAATGTAAAACAAGAAACTCAGCATGCATCTTTATTTATAAAAAAAACTCTTCGCAAATGGCTGAAGAAAGTCAAAGGAAGATAAACAGTTAAATACAACTGGGATCCCTTCTAAATACATTTAGTACAACATAACAACAAGTAAAATGACAGAGTTTAAATCAATGCGAAAAAAAATGACTCAAATACTGAGCTAAGTCCATGGTATCCTTCAACCTTCTCAGCTCGTCCATCCTGATATGGTCTAATACCTGAAACATTGTTTCAAGGAAGGGGTAAGAACTCCCCTAAAGAAGTACAACATACATAATCCAACATGATTATAACAAGCAGCTAAACATGCAATACCTAACAGTTTACTAGTCAAGCGTAACAATAAAAAATTAGACAAATACTAGCCAATCACAACATTATCACAATCGCAACAAAGGGGGTTCCAAAGATCATCAATAGAATGACTTCAATAGATCATCAATCAGGGAGCTCGGCACCACATCATAACATTCAACCCAAAAACAAGAACTCAGTTTCCCTAAGGCTCCATCCTAGAGCAATCCATATCATATCATTGAGTTCCCAGACCCTTAGCTCAACCTATGGAGCTACATCGTAAATCTCAGGGGGTTAAACCCTGTCAAACTCTACCCAAGGAAATCATGCAAACATTACGGGGTCAGAGGGAGATTTCGTCCTAAGCTCGGTATGTCTCTATACATGCTGCACGCAGCTGATCACTGTGTCAGTAGAAGGCCTACTCTCTGAACAACAGCCCAGGTCTAAGCATGCCTACAAGATAGATACACCATCTGGTGCTCGTCCAACGGTGGCCCTCACCATGGTACGACCCAGGTTCACGTGTATCGCACACCCGAAAGGTTCAAGTCAGTTATAGGCTTCCACTCTGGTCTTCGCCTCGGTTTACTGTGTGCCCGAAACTAGGCTATTAGGGGAGGGTGACTCTGGCCCTCCTAGCCTTTGGATGATGACAAGTATAGCTAAACACGATACTAAGAGTAATAACCCAATCGTCTTATATGCAAGTCCCCATCGTCATTGGTATCACATATGAGAGACTACAAGCAACATCCTAGCATGGTACCAGCATATAATACGTGCCCAGTCAGCACGCTGAAATGACAACATAAAAGCCTAAACAGTATGCAATGGGCCAACATAAACATCCAATAATCAAACACATAATCCAATAAAAAATGTTAACCACAATCCAATAACTAGCATGCTTCAACAGGTAATTTAACATATCTATAGCTAGTAGTACATGCTCAGCCGGCACACTGACATAACATAAAATATTCAGGCCCCAACAACATGCAATTGGCAACATAAGTAAACAAACATACAATTCCCTAAGCTAACATGCATATGGACACATAGTTATAATTCTCTAACATGCTCATCTGTTCATCCAATCATACCAGAATACAAATTAAGCATACATATCAACATACAAGTTAAACCAGTCGAACCAGTATGAGGACCACACAACTCCTAGAGGAAAGCCCTTACCTTATTCTTAATTTCGAATCGAACAATTCTTCAGACTCCAACGAGCAACGCTCCTAAGTGTGGTTACCTAATTACCAGCAATTAGTCAGACCCACTAACTAATTATATTATTAATTAATTTCCCAAGCCAAGCCAAGCCAATAATTGATCTCACTTATGCCTTATTAACAAATTATTTGCACCCACATCCTAATAATGTAACTAACTTTCTATTCATAATAATTACTCGATTACCGGCGCATGTTCCAATAATTAAACTATCAGCCTATTTGTAATTATTTAATTACCAGGGTCTATTATAAAATTGATCCAACATCAATTTATAAAAGGCCAACATCAACCTATTAACAATAAAATCCAACAGCCTATTAAATCTTTAATATGAATCCAACCACAACCCATTTTTTTATTAGCATAACCATATCCCATTAGTTATTAGTTCTAGCAAATCCATATTTTATAAACATACACAACATATTTAAACTCATAAACCATATCCCATTCGTTATTAATTCTAGCAAATCCATATTTTATTATTTAACCTTTTACAGCCCTTTTAATTCTAATTAACCATTACACAGCAGCCCAACAAGTAAGCATTTAGCTAAATGAATACCAAGCCCATTAATTATTGGTAGCAGCCACTTATTTATAAATTATATATATTTGATCCAATTATTAATAAATGGCTCAATGGATCGGCCCTTTAAACATAAGAAATACAACAGCCCATTACCAAGGCTTCTGTCAGGTCGTGAATCGGGTATGGGTCGCGAGTCAGGTGGTGCGAGTCACCTTCTTTGCGTGCAGAACGACACACGTTCTCCAATGGGTTTGGCTATGCGGTCGACGAAGCAGCTCGCCGGAGTGGCGCGAGCTTCTGCGCAAGGCTGTGCGGTGGTGGTGGGTTTCGTGCGGTGGCGGTGGAGGCTGCACAGTGGGTGTGTTTCGGCTGAGAAAGAAATGGACATTGATGGGGCTATACAATTGGATTGACGGGGGAGAAAGAGAGAGAAATGATCTTTAGATCCCATTGAGTTGTGAGAAACCAAAGGGTTGAGTGAAAGGTTGCATACCTATTTTTTGGGATGGGGTTAGTTTGATCATGTAGTGGGAATTCGCCTAAAATTATCCCACCCAAGATACTAGTTCAAAATCCCCCTCCTTTCTTTTTTGCCAAAGAACTTCCCACTTCTAGTTTGCCATCAGTGTGAACTTTCTCCGTGCTCCAGTTCTGGTTCATTAGCTAACAATTTCTTGATCCCATGCGTTGGGAGCGTTGGATCTCGGAATCGTTTGCGCTCAACAACCATCTTACCCTTTGCTGACTTGCTGCAAGTTTTGCGACTCGAGGCCATTGAGAATGTAATAGGTGAATTACACATCATGTATCAGCCCATAGATGAGTTAATGTTTAACTTAGATTAATTAAGGATTAGTTTTACTAATCATGAGAGATGTGTTTAGGAGCTCATATAAAAGCTTCTTTGGGGGTTTCATCTTCTTTGAGAGTGAGAGTAGAAACCTAGTCACTTTTGAGAGCCCTTCTACATTCTATCAATGGCATTATGATGGTAGATCGAATAAGCTCAATCGATCCATAACAGTGGAGTAGGGACGTTCCCGAACTACTTAAATTCAGTGTGCTTTGTCTCTCTTCTCCATCCTTATTTATTTAGTTTGATTTCATCTCTATTTGGTATTTGGTTTGATTTTAGTTTAGATCTATCATTTGTATCTGATTTAGAGTATAGATCTAGCAATTTTTTTTAACATTTTGGTATCAGAGCCTTGAAGGCTTTTATTCGCTGCTGTGTTAACTCTCTGATGTGAGTAGATTAGAGGATAGACTGAAATTTTGAAATCGTACACTATTTCGATGCATTTTTGAACAAATTACTTACATCTTTGTGAAATTAAGTTCAAGATTAGAATCCTCTAGCTCAATCGATGTAAGATTTTGACGCCGATGTTGTTGATTTTGGAATCAGATGTTCAACCTCTATTTTAATTTTGATTTCGGCATTCGTTTTGATTTACGGTAGCTTGAGATTTGTTTTTTTTTCGAGAAATCGTCCTCCTACTTGAAATTAAGCAATTAGCTCTCAAATTAAGGCAGCGTATTCGGTCTGGATGTCAACAATTTTAATTTGGATTGTGATTGAATTGAAAGCGGTGGAAATTGAAATCGAATTCAAAAGCAATTTGAGTTTTATGAAGTGGCTGTGTCTTGAACTTTGTGCAAATTGAAGTGAAGTTGATTTACAATCAGCATTAGATTTCAATTTAATTGTTCAACAGCTGCAGATTTCCAAATTTGAATGGTGGAATTGGAATTTGAAATTCAATTAGTTGCGTGTCAGTATTGGAATTATGCAGCAATTTTGATTCATTTTGAACTTATCCTCACCATGATTTCATTATTTTGAAATCTTTTTTGAAGCAGCAAGTTAAGCAATTTGATTTTGATGGAACAAATTCAATTTGGACTGAATTGAAAGTGAAATTAAGGTAAATTTTGGCATATTTTGATTGAATTAGTTACTCAAATTTTGATATTCTGCTGCTTAATAAGGGTTTGAGTTATTCACTGCACAATTAGTGATATCGTTTTGAGAATTAGCTGCGAACTTTGATACACCATTCATTATTTGAGCTTTGAGCCGCTATTATGCTATTATTATGAATTTTGAGCAGGAATTTGTTGATTGAAATTTTGAAATTATGAGACTGATTATTGGGTTGGATTTGCTTTGTGATCATTTTTCGGTGAGTTCGGATTTGTTGGATTCGTCTTTTGATATTGTTTTCAATTTGCTGGCTCATTAAGAATTTTTTTTTTATATGATTTTCCCTTAATTTTGATAACTCTGATTAAGATGTCGGCTCAATTTGTTCTTGACAAATTCGATGGGTTTGGGAATTTTTGTTTATGGAATAAGAAAAATTGAGCCCAGTTTGTGCAACAATGGTTGCAAATTGCCTTAGATGATCCTTCTAAAGATTTGGAAGAAAACATTGTCGAATTCAACAAAATTTGTGGTGACCTGGCCAATTCTGAAGAGGGGAAATTAGATGGTGAAAGCCAAGTTATGATCCTCCTCGATTTGTTACCCAAAAATTATAAAGTTTTGAAATCAATCATTTAGTACGACAAAGATTTGTTAGCCCTAAAAATAGTTCTTAACTATTTGAGATATAGGGTTTTTTAGATGAAATTTAAGAAGAAGGATAATTCTGATAAATTTGAAAACACTCACAATTTTGAAAATTTGAAAATTATGAATCATGGCAAGGTTAATTTGAAAATAGCCATTAGTTTGAGATTAAGGGAGTAGATTCTGTTTGGTTTAGCATGAATGCTAGCAATTGTGAGAGATTAGTTCCAGGTCTTTTGCGAAACCTTATCTCGTTAGGATCTTTTGATGCTGCTGGTTATGACTACTCATCTCAAGTTGATAAAGCTTTTCAGAGCGAGATGGTTGTAGTTTTTTTAGATTCTTGAGACTCCACAAGAATATTGGACAGGTTCTCCACGTAAGATTAGTCTAGTTGTTGTCGAGCAGATGAGTTATGATATTGATCTAATTTGTAGAATTTGTCCGCTGCTTTTGCTTTTCTTTGAAAATTCTTCAATTGAGCTTTTAGTGCATGTCAGTGATAGTGCTCATTCAGATCCTATCTTTGTTACTCTTGAACCTGAAGATGTTCCTGTTGGTTTAGAGGGTAACGTTCAGTTGTTCGATAGGGAAATGGCTTGTCTGAAGGATTCTTCGTTTTAGATGTTTGTGGTGAGACCTGATATTTGTTTGCTTATTGTCTGCTATTGCTGGTTTGTGATTAAGTCCAATCTAGAGGGTATTGTATACTCTCGTTCTGATGCAAATTCGTTTGCTTGTGGTTACATACAAGAAAAGGGGATAGATGTTCTTTCTCTGTTTGTGTTCTTGCATGAAACCTCATCTTTGGGTTTGTATTGCATTGATCAGTTTTGGGTGCAGTCTAGCATTCTGACTCTTTCACATTTGTTTGTTGCTTTGCAAGAAATTCGTTTGCTCATTCTATTTTCAGTAAAGCTACTTGTGTAAATTTGCATCATTCTGCATATATTTATATGTAGATGATTTTTTTATTGCATCTGGTAGTTTTGATGAAGTTATGAAGCTTACAGATTCCTTGGATTGTTGCTTTGAGATGAAAGAGATTTGTTTAGATTTGGAGTATTGTTTGTGCCTTGGTCCCTCGCCATTTTGATCTAGCACAGTTTGTTTCAGTAGGAACATGGAAATTTGTTGTTGATATTTTGGAATGTAGCGTTTGGACATTCAGTTTGGTATTGACTCAATGTTTTGAGAGTCTTTTGTTTGCTGAATGCATTAGTTCTGAAGAGTCTGTTGGTACCAATTATGTTGACTCTATTTTGCTGCTTATGTCGTTCTGAGAGGAGATCCCTCATTTGTTTTGGTTCCATGTTTTTGGCAACGATTTCAAAATCTTTTTGGATAAAATTTTGATGTTTTCAGAGATATTGTATGTGAGAACAGGTTTTAGTTGCCGTTGATGGATTTAGTTCATCGCTCTGCTGAATTTTTTGAGAGTTCTGATTGTTCTACTCAGATTCTGAGGTCTTAAAGACCGTTTTGATTTGCTCTGCATGGACGCATTCTAAGCCCAGTTAGTTTGGCATTCTAAGCCAAGATAGTTTGGCATTCTGTTCTGAGCTGCTTTGCTTTGGTAGCATTCTGAACCAGGTGAGTCTAGGTATTCTGTTATGATTGTTCAATTTGAACAAGTTCTGATCCAGGGTGTCTGGAACTTCTGAGATCTCGAGATCAATTCTGATTGTCATATTTGATTATGATATGTACTTCAAGAGGGTATTTTGTAATAGGTGAATTACACATCATGTATTAGCCCATAGATGAGTTAATGTTTAACTTGGGTTAATTAAGGATTAGTTTTACTAATCATGAGGGATGTGTTTAGGAGCTCATATAAAAGCTCATTTGGGGGTTTCATCCTCTTTGAGAGTGAGAGTAGAAACCCTAGTCACCTTTGAGCCCTTGTGCATTCTATCAATAGCATTATAATGGTGGATCGAATAAGCTCAATCGATCCATAATAGTGAAGTAGGGACGTTCCCGAACCATTTAAATTCGGTGTGCTTTGTCTCTCTTCTCCATTTTTCTTTATTTGGTTTGATTTCATGTCTATTTGGTATTTGGTTTGATTTTGGTTTAGATCTATCATTTACATCTGATTTAGAGTATAGATCTAGCAATTTTGTTTAACAGAAAAGAAGAAGGCTTGTGATATTTCTCGTCTGCTCACGATGTAGGCTAAAAGAATGGTGATATCCTTTTCTCACACAGGGTATATATAACGCTTATGAAAATTAAAAATTAAATATCTTGTGTAAGAAAATGAAATAACCAACAAAGAAAACTTTCCAATTTTTTGGTAGGAGATCTCACTCTAATTTCCGCACCATTCCTTTCTAAAAGTAAATAACAAAGGAAACAAACTAGTAAAAAGAAAAAAGTAGGGAAGGAAAATATTCTATTCTAAAATTACGAAAAATAATGCAACTAATGCTGTAAAGATTGCTTAACGTCATAAATACCAGATTTTTGCATTCTAGGAATGCTGCTGAGTAGGACCTGGGCAAAACCATTGTGCTAAATTTTGTCTAGTGCGAGTTGTCCTTACTTGGGCTATTTATATATTTTCAAAGCAAAACCATATTTGATAGCTTGCCCGTGCCTTACTCCATCATGCACCTTAATGCGTGTACTTCCTATCAATGTCAGAGTTGATAGAGTGTGGAGCGTTACATTGAAGCTCAAATGAATTTCCCATACGTCGCTTTCTAAATTGATCAATTCTTGATGTGTTTGCAGGTGTGATAGCTTAAAAATAATGGGCAACATTGCTAGCGGTCCATTGTTTTACTGGCTATCTTTATTTTCCTATGGATTCCTTGATTGTTCTTCCTCCTTGCTAGGCTGATGAAGAACCACAGTGCTTGATATTGCAGGTTCATTACTTACGAAGCTAAATGGCTAAGGATTTTCATTCTCGTTCTGGCTTTCACCAGTAGGTCTTGCACAGTGTCATTATTGAAACTTTCATCTTTTGTTTCCTCAACTATTTCCCTATTGTCAGCTTCTGAAATTGCTTGAATGGAAAACCTTGCCCAAGCTTCTTCATGTTGCTGATATCACATCCTTTGGTCTCTGTCTTTCGCTGAGTGCCTTAAAGCTATGGCCTCTTCATCTTGTTTGATCATGGCTAGCCTGAAGTCTTCTCATGAGAGTTCTGTCTTATAATAGAATTCTTCTACTGTTGCTTCTTATAGTGCTTTGGCCGTTAGAAAAGTATCATCTAGTTCATGTTGCTGCAATCTCCCTGGAGACCGTATTATCCTTGAAAGATGTTGCTATGATCTACCCCAACTGCAACTGATTTTCCCAGTTAGGATACTGATACCTCTCAAGTATTGAGAGTAATTGTTGTAGTAATTCCCTGATTTGATAATATAATTGAGTGAAATTGTGGTTGAGATTTAGAGTGCGTTAGCAATTTGTTAAGTTTTACAGTTTTCTGAGTAGAATAGGTTTTCCAAGGATTTTGTAGCGTTGGTGCATGAATGTGTGAAATAATAAGATGATAAATGCAAAATTCTGATTACCTTAAATTGCTATAACATTCAGGTCCGCAAAGTGTTGTTAAGCTGGAGCATTATCTGGAAGCTAAGTTGAAGAAAACGGAAATGGCGTGACTATTCTGGAAAGGACACGTGTCGTACATCTGGAAAGAGCGATGATTACAATGTTGGAGCATCTCATTCTCAGTCGTTGATCATTTAGGCGGGAGCAATTGGGACGAGTATTTAAGTTGGAGTGCACAATAGCTTTTCTCATTTTTTTCGATCTTTTGAATTTTCATTTTAAGAGCATTTTTACTTTCCAGCATTTTCAAATTCTTGCATATTCGCTTTATTTCTTGTAAGTGTGTTCAAGCTACCTTGGAGTTCTTTACCAATTCTGTTCGAATTAGGAGTTTTTATTGATTTGAGGAGCATTGCGAAGCAGAGCAGAGGATTCAGTTCTGAAGCAATCATTGATTCGAAGATCACAACAGGCTTTCTCTTCTCTATGCTTTCTAATCTCTGTTTATTTGAATTCTGCATTTATTGAACCTTTTTTAATTGATTCAGCATTTCTACAAGTTTATATGATGACTGATTACTCTGTTTTTGAATTTACTGTTATTTCGATTATTAATATGAGTAACTAAATTTCTAATCGGAAGGATTAGGTAAGTAGGAATGAAATTGCAGTTGCATTGAATAGGAAGATGTTGAATTATGTATCCATGCTGTGATAATTCCAAGTATGTTTCGTCTGATCAACCATTCGTACTTACTTTATTTTGATTTCGAGAGGGACACGATAGAGTGGACTTGCATAGGATCACATTAGGTTTGTTTAAGTTTCTTGCAATTTAGAGATCTGTTAGAGGTAATGATTTCCCTAATGCTGTTGACATTGTTTGTAATTGAATGTTGTAACCTCGAGAGAGAGTAAAGTAAGAGTAAATCCGTAATTCACTTCTTACCAGTAAAACTTAATGCTGAAGCAATTTCCTCTGAAAAAGCCTAATTCATTCCGATACTTGAACTTGACTGCTTATTCCATTTTAATTCATTTACGTTACTTTACTTTTACTGCAGTATTGCTGAAGCATTTGATATCATCCTTTTCTTTAGCAAATTCATTAGTTAATCACTTCACAACATTATTTCACCCTCACATATTCTTAATTGGAATGAGTTGAAAATTAATACCAAATCCCTGAGAAGATGACCTTTGAGAGAGTAAAACTTACTATAACAATGATTGTGTATACTTGCACATATTTGCTCAACAACTTTTCCATTTTGAGTTGAATAATTGCTATAGCATATCTTGAGTGAAATTTGGTCGTGTTGTTTAAAACCGAACAAGTTTTTGGTGTCGTTTCTTGGGATTTGTGTCTGTTTAATTTTCATTTTCGAAATTAGTTTGAGAATATAGTGGAAATGTTGAAGCTAATCAACTAATCTAGTTTGTTTTGCAGGAACATTCTCGTGTATGGTCAGGAGAACAATCGATATTGAAATCGATCACGAATTAGAAACAACATAGAAGGATTAGAGAAAATATAAGAATGGCTGCTAGACAAGAGCAAGAACATCGTGAGCAACATAATCCTCTTGCTGGAGCAAATCGAGTTGATGAGCGACAGGTTGATCCAATCGTTCTTGCGAATGATCAGAAGAGAGCCTTACGAAACTATGTTACGCCAGACGTAGCTGATTTACAAAGAGGAACCATTAGGCCAGAGATTGTAGCAAGATCATTTAAGCCTAAACCAGTTATGTTTTTTATGCTGCAAAATATAGGTCAATTTCAAGGATTAGCAATAGAAGATCCGCATCAGTATTTATGAGTGTGTGTGACTCATTTATGATTCCAGATGTGACGCAAGATGACTTGAGGTTAAAACTTTTTGGATTTTCTCTGCGAGATAATGCGAAAGCATGGTTAGATAGTCTAGAGGATGAAGATCTAACAACATGGAATAGTATGGCAGAGAAGTTTTTATTGAAATTTTTTCAGCCGACTAGGAACATAAAGATCAGAAATGAAATTATGGCGTTTGAGCAAAGAGATGATGAATCGATCACTGAAGCATGGGAGCGTTTTAAAACATTATTGAAAAGCAGTCTGCACCATAGTATACCTTACTGTTTGCAGATAGAGCATTTTTATTATGGACTGGATCAGAATTCACAATTGATCCTAGATGCTTCAGCGAATGGTGTCTTATTGGAAAAAAAAAACGTATAATCAGGCACGTGAGATAATAGAAAATATAGCACAGAACAAATTTCAATGGATAAATGTCAGAAGATCAGGAAATAGGGCAGTTGGATGACTTGAAATGAATGAAGCAAGTGCATTGAGTGCACAAATAACAGCTGTGACCAGTTTGTTACAGAACATGCAGAGTCCAAGTTAGAGAGTTGCCCCAGTGCAAAATGTTAGTCTGTTATAGAATGCGGCAGCAGTGGGACAGACAATGATGGAAACATGTGTTGTATGCGGGGATGCACATACTTATGAGTTTTGCCCACACAACACATCATTAGTGTGTTACGCAGGAAATGTGCAAGGGACTCGACAGTTCAATTCATACTCGAATACTTACAATGCATGAAAAAAATATCATCCAAATTTTTCGTGGAGTAATCAAAATAATGTAACAAATCCTAGTACTCAAGGTTATATACAACCAAGGATAGGAAAAGCTCAACCAAGGTTTAATGCACCACCTATACAGTATAACCAAGGACACAATGCTTATCAGAATAATCAACATTAAAGAGGTTGAATGCAACAACATCCACCTGGAAATTCAATGGAGAATATGATGAAAGACTTTATGAGTAAAACAGAAACAGTGTTCCAAGTACAATAAGCAACAATAAGGAATCTAGAAATTCAAATGGGATAGATGGCCAATGAGTTGAAATAAAGACCAGTAGGAACATTGCCAGCTGATACTGAAGTCCATAAAAGAGAAGGAAATGAGCAAGTTAAGTTTATTGAACTTGTTGAAAGTTGTGAAAGCAAAACCACTGAAAGAGAGGATAGCCTAGAGGAAGCCACAAGGATAGTTAGTGAAGAAAAAGAAAATGTGCCTTGCGAAGAAGCAATCGCAAATTTAACACCTTTTGGAGTGAACAACATCTCAGTAACAGAACAGACAAACCAGAAAGAAGTTACTGATAATTCAAATAGAGTTCATGAGAAAAGAAAAGGTAGTGAATGAGTTGAGTTTACACCACCTCCTCCACCATTCCCTCAGAGACTTAAGAAAAGGAGACAAGATGTGAAGCAGTACGAGAAATTTGTAGACATCCTGAGTGAAATACAGATAAACATTCCATTGTTGGAAGCTTTGAAACAGATGCCTAATTACATGAAGTTTCTGAAAGAGGCATTGCTGGAAAAAGATATTTTAGAAGAGCTAAAGTTGGTATCACTGAATGCTGCATGCAGTGCTATAATTAAGAGCAAACTTCCTGCGAAAGAGCAAGATCCCTGAGAATTCACCATACCAATATCGATTGGAGGTCAACAATTAGGTCTAGCATTATGCGATTTAGAAGTATAAATTTGATGCCATTGTCAATATACAAGCATTTTGGAATAGGAGAAGCAAAACCAACTGAAGTAAAAATTCAGTTAGCTGATAGATCTATGACAACACTAGAAGGAAAAATTGAATATGTTTTGATGTAAGTAGATAAAATTGTATTCCCAGCAAATTTCATTATTCTACATTACGAGGCAAATAAAGAAGTTCCAATCATTTTAGGTAGACCATTCCTGAAAACTGGGAAAACATTGGTTGATGTTCATAAGAGAATAATAACTATTCTTATGGATGATCAAGAAGTTCAGTTCAGTATTTATAATTCTATGAGGCAACCTACAGGTATAGAAGAGTGTTCAATCATTAATGTGTTAGATGAAGAAATTGAGCAGATACGTGAAACAAAGTTGAGAGAGCAATACCAAATACTGTATGAGCAAAATGAACTATTAGCAGAAGAAGAACTGGCAGGACAGGAATTTGATGATAGAGAGACTTTGGCAAGTATGCATTTTGACCCTCAAGAACTGGCAGGACAGGAATTTGATGATAGAGAGACTTTGGCAAGTATGCATTTTGACCCTCTTAACCTTGAAGACAAAAAAATTTCATCTACTAAGCCATCAATTGTACAACCGTCAGATCCTGAATTAAAGATTTTACCAGAGCATTTGAAATATTTATACTTAGGAGATCGAGAAACATTGCCTATTATCATTTCGGTCAAGCTTGATGCAAGAAAGGAAGATTTGTCATTAACCTTGCTAAAGCAACATAAAAAGGCAATAGGATGGACCTTAGCAGATCTTAAAGGGATCAACCCTTCTTTTTGCATGCACAAGATCAACTTAGAAGATGACAGTTTTAGATCCATAGAACCGCAAAGGAGGCTAGATCCTGTAATGAATGAAGTAGTTAAGAAAGAGATAATCAAATGCTAGATGTGAGAGTAATATACCCAATCTCAAACGACAGATGGGTTAGTCCAATTCAATGCATGCCTAAAAAAGGAGGTATGACAGTGATCACTAATGAAAAGAATGAATTGATACCCACCAGAACTGTGACTAGCTGGAGAATTTGTATAGATTATAGAAAGTTAAACAAAGCCACAAAGAAGGATCATTTTTCTTTGCCATTAATAGATCAAATGTTGGATAGACCAGCTGGACAAGAGTACTACTGTTTTTTAGATGGTTACTCTGGATACAATCAGATTACTATACACCCAGCAGATCAAGAAAAGACCACATTTAGTAATTTTTGTGTTTGGAATATTTGGGTTTAAGAGAATGTCGTTTGGGTTATGTAATGCGCCAGCAATATTCCAATGATGCATGTTAGCAATTTTTTCTGCATGATAGAGCAGAGAATGGACGTCTTTATAGACGATTTCACGGTATTTGGAAGAATATTTGAAGCATGCTTGAGTAGCCTCAGTAGAGTGCTGAAGCAATGTGAGGAGACAAACCTAGTATTAAATTCGGAAAATGCCATTTTATGGTAACAGAAGGGCTAGTGCTAGGGCACAAAATTTCAAATATTGGAATGGAAGTCGACAAAGCCAAGGTAGAGGTTATTGAAAAATTAGAACACCCCATAAATATCAAAGGTATCAGAAGTTTTTTAGGGCATGCAGGTTTCTATAGGAGATTTATTACAGATTTCTCAAAAATATCAAGACCATGGTGTGAGTTGTTTGAGAAAGATCTAGAGTTCAAGTTTGACGAAGCTCGTAAAGCAGCATTTAATTTGTTGAAGACAACATTAATCACTGTGCCTATATTGTGTACACCGGATTGGGATAAATCCTTTAGCATTATGTGTGATGCTAGTGATTATGCAGTAGGAGCGATGCTAGGGCAGAAGGGAGACAAATTAATTCATCCAATTTACTATGCTAGCAAAATGCTGAATGATGCTCAGCGAAATTACACAACTACAGAAAAGGAACTGTTAGCAGTGGTATTTTCCTTAGATAAATTCATAGCATATTTGATAGGATCAAAAGTGATTGTTTACACAGACTACGCAGCTTTCAAATATCTATTCAAAAAGCCTGATGCAAAGCCTAGATTAATACGATAGGTGTTACTACTTCAGGAGTTTGATATTGAAATTTTGGATAAAAAAGGAAGCGAAAACGTGATAGCAAACCATCTATCTCGGATAAATAATGCAAAAACACAGTTTGAGGAGATTGAGATTGAAGAATCTATCCCGGATAAGCAATTATTTGTGCTACAACAATTAAGAAAAGAACCGTGGTTTACAGATTTAGCAAATTTTAAGGCAAGCGAAATAATGCCCCTGGACCAGAATTATCAAGAGAGAAAAAGATTTTTACATGAAGCTAAAGCATACTATTGGGATGAGCCTTATTTATATAAGGAATGTGCCGATAATATCATCCACAGATGCGTTGGTGAAAGGGAAGCACAAGAAATTCTTGTAGAATGTCATGTTGCAGCATATGGAAAACACTTTGGAGGAGCGAAGACAACAGCTAAAGTTCTCCAAGCTGGGTATTTTTGGCCGAGTTTTTTTAAAGATGCTTACCAATTTGTCAAAACTTGTGAAAATTGTTAAAGGATAGGAAACATTGGGAAACATGATGAAATGCCCCTTAAATATATTATGGAAATAGAATTATTTGATGTTTGGGGGATGGACTTCATGGGACCATTTCCAAAGTCTAATGGGAATGAATATATTTTGGTAGCAGTGGACTATGTTAGCAAGTCGATAGAAGCTTTAGCATGTGCAAGAAATGATGCAGCAACTGTGATATAATTTTTGTGGAAGCAGATTTTTACCAGATTTGGAGCACCAAGAACAATTATAAGTGATGAGGGTACCCATTTTGTGAATAGAGCATTAGCAGTGGTTTTGCAAAAATATAACATAAGACATAAAGTTACGACAACATATCATCCACAAACAAATGGGCAAGCTGAAGTATCCAATCGAGAGATCAAGAAGATTCTTGAGAAGGTGGTAAGACCAGACAAGAAATATTGGTCGAGCAAACTTGAAGGTGCGTTATGGGCATACATAACTACTTTAAAACACAGTTAGGTATGTCCCCATTTCGTCTTGTATATGGAAAAGCCTGTCACTTACCTTTGGAACTTGAACATAAAGCATATTGGGCCACGAAGGAGCTAAATTGCAATTCTGAAAAATATTGGTCCAGCAAGAAAGCTACAGCTTTTAAAGTTAGAAGAATTAAGACAGTTTTCTTATGAGAATGCAAAAATCTAGATGGAGAAAACTAAAAGATGGCATGATGAGAGGATTAGACCAAAGTAATTTGTTGTGGGACAAAAATTGTTATTATACAATTCGAGAATTAAATTGTTCCCAGGAAAGCTAAAATCCAAGTGGTCTGGCCCTTTTCGAGTGATCAAAATACATGATCATGGAGCTTGGATTTTAGTTAATGGATTTTAGTAATTTGCTAAGAAATGACAAGGATAACAGTGAATTTCTAGTTAATGGACACAGAGTGAAGCATTTCTATGGAAAAGAGTTCAGGCAAGCAGATTATTCTCAACCATTGCAGAACACGTAAAGTAAGTAGCAAAATACAGGAGCAAAAAGGTACACAAAGGATTTCTTATTCAATTAACGTTGCTCTACGCCAGGTTAGTAAAATTTCTATTCCTTACTTTTCGTTTATAGAAATCTTTGTGATCTGAGGTTGTCATGTTGTGTTTGTCAGATTAGAAAGCTTTGTGTGTTTTGATTATTTTATTTTTATTTTTTCCTTTTTCTTTTTGGATAAAACAAGAATTCCCTTAAGAAATTTTGCGAGAGCATTTGTGAAACCCCTCATTCTCTGACAAAGGGAATGACTATTTTATGTTTGTTTGTTTGTTATTTTCTATTTGTGTGTGAATGTTTGTGTTTATTTTTATTTTTGATTGTTTTTATTTAAATATGGGAGCTAACGAACTCCATCTTGGAAAAGGGAAAAGCTTTATTTTTGGAAAAAAATCTATGATTGTTGAGCCTGTTTTCAACAGATCAGCAAGCCATCATTTTTACCCCAGTAATGAAACATGTCTGTTTATGCATTTGAATTGAATTTCTTTATGAGCAGTAATTTTATATCTTAACTTTGCTGAAGTAATGCATTAAACAGAGAAAAAGAAATTTGACTAAGAATCAAGGCCCATGCTAGCACAAATATAGTTGGCCTTAGAAAATTTGTTTAGGGAAGATGAGAACGGAAGCAATTTAATAAAGAAATCAATCCAAGCCTTAGTTTTTTTTTTTTTTTTCTGCAAACTTCAAGTTTGGGGGGGAAGTGTTTTTTTTCATTGGGACAATGAAAAGTCCAAGTTTGGGGGTTGATTTTGCAAAAGCAAAATATATGAGTTTGCCCAAGCAAAATGCTTAAAGAGTGATTCAGCAACTAAAAAGAAAAACATGGATAGTTGCCATATTGCTGGAGTAAAAGGTGAGATAATTCAAAAGCCTACACTGGGGGTTATAATTTTTTATTCCTAAAAAGCTTGAGCATTGCAAAGTGAATCAAAGGGCTAAAATGACAGCCTAGGTTTTCATGGGATTTCTCCACTGTTATTGCTTAGAGAACACTGATCCTATGAATGTTGAACACTGATACTTGAGAGATAAGCAATGGCAGTAGGAAGCCATAAGCGAGGATTCCATGAAAGCGGTAAAAGAAGAGTATTCCTTCGACAAAAGAAGAGGACAAAACTAAAGGAAAAGGGAGTGAAAAAAAATGTTTAAGCAAGTGATTATTTCCTTATTAGAGAGTGAAAGCTATTAGAACTCGAAAGAAAAATTTCTAGGTTGAAAATATTTGTGAGAGTTGTGAGCTGGAGAGGAAGAGTAAAATGGAAATGTTTGAACTTTAAAGCATTGCTTCAGCCTTGTTTAGCTATAAAATTCTCTCTATTTGGAAATATGATTGACTTGCATTGCAAGATGTTAATTGCTGCAGTTTAAATGAAATAGTTTTTCTTTCTTTTGAAAAAGGGAAAGGTATTGAAAAAGAAAGAGTTCTCAATTGAAAATTTAGGTATTACTCAAGGATGAGCAATAATTCAAGTTTGGAGGTGTGATAACTCTCAAGTATTGAGAGTAATTGTGGTATATTGAGAATATCCTGAGTAAATTCCTGATTTGATAATATGAATTAAGAGAAATTGTGGTTGAGATTTAGAATGCGTTAACAATTGTTAAGTTTTACAGTTTTTTTAGTAGAACGGGTTTTTCAAGGATTTTGTAGCATTGGTGCATGAATGTGTTAAATAATAAGATGATAAATGCAAAATTCTGATTACCTTAAATTGCTATAACATTCAGGTCCACAAAGTGCTGTTAAGCTGGAGCATTATCTAGAAGCTAAGTTGAAGAAAACAGAAATGGCGTGACTATTCTGGAAAGGACACGTGTCGTACATTTGTGAAGGGCGATGATTACAATGTTGGAGCATCTCATTCTCAGTCGTTGATCATTTAGGTGGGAGCAATTGGGACGAGTATTTAAGCTGGAGCGCATTTGAACTCAGTAGCTTTACTCATTTTTTCGATCTTTAAAATTTTCGTTTTGAGAGCATTTTTACTTTCCAGCATTTTCAAATTCTAGCATAGTAGTTTTATTTTTTTGTAAGTGTGTTCAAGCTACCTTGGAGTTCTTTACCAATTCTGTTCGGATTAGGAGTTTTTGTTGATTTGAGGAGCATTGCGAAGCAGAGCAGAGGATTCAGTTCTGAAGCAATCATCGATTCGAAGATCGCAACAGGCTTTCTCTTCTC
>JBBMKA010023678.1:17156-27326 GCA_037833695.1 Sechiopsis laciniata | reverse complement strand
TCAAATTCAAAAAATAATTACAAATGTAATCAAATTTAAAATTTTGAAAGAATGAATTAAAAGTAGTTAATTGCTGGAAAAAAATCAATAAAAACAAGTTTAAAAATGGAAAAATAATTAAAACAAGTTAAAAAAATTAGGGGAAAAGTTTGGGTGCAGCCATGCCCACTGATGTGGCTCTTTGAGAGCCACAAATTTATTATTATTTTTTTAATATCTTTTTGTTTATAAATTTTTTTTCTTTGTGTGTGGCTCTTAAAGGGATACTGCAGCTAGGCTGCACCCAAACCTTTCCCAAAAATTAGTAGTTCGCCACATGATCTTCATAACCCGCCCAATAAATAGCGATCTCGATTTGAAAAAAAAAAAAGAATTGTAACGCACAGAATTAGCCGCAACAGGGTGGCGAAAGAAAGGAAGGTAAAAAACAGTGAAAACAAGGGCATAATAGGTATTAATGAAAAAAATTATTAATTAAATTTAAAACAAAAAATAGATTTACAAATAATTTAAAAAATGATGAGATTTATAATTATTTTCTTAAAAGTGAGTATCCACCCCAATTTTTCTTTGTTTATGTTTCTTTTTAAAAAAACAATACATTTCTATTAAGATTAAAATTGTTGTTTATGGTTAGATTCCTGTTAATTTTTCTTTAGGAAAAAGGGAAAGAAAATAATTCATTAACCTTCTTTTCAAACCTACTCATATATATATTAAAAATATTTATGAGTAGTTTTGATTTAAATTTAAAAATATTTATGAGTAAGTTTGATTTAAATTTAAAATCTTAAAACAAAAAAGAAACCTAACTTCCTTTCATTTAATTAAAAAATAAAAATAAAAAACATTTCCTTTTATTATTAAAATTAATTTCAAATTAGAGATTATTTTTAACGCGATAAACGTTTGAAACGAACAATTTAAAGTTTTAGATCTCAAAAAAAAACAAAAAGAAGTTAAGGTTTTGTTTATTAGTGTTTTTTTAAGTACAATATCAATATTAAATTATTGAAAATTCGAATCTACAAACATTATTTTTAATTATACTATAATTAGCGTGAAAAGATTGAAGCTCATGATCATGATTATTGGGTATATAGTGATGGGCAAACTCTTAATTGAAGGTACACATATTAATTATTATTTGGCTAAGCCTATTTTGATTAATGTTTTTATTTATTTAACTATAATCAAGGTTTTCTTATAAAAAAAAAATTCATTTAAGTCTAGTTATCAAAAACGAAAATAGGTATAGATGATATACAGATTATATATATATATATATATATATATATATATATACACACACACATTGTCATTTAATATTGAAAAATACAAGTTTTTTTTTTTTTTTTTTTTAAATTTAAATGATGTTCTACCTAGTAATAAAAAAAATAATAATAAATAAAATTTGAACAATATTTTGTTCAACTTAATAATCTCGAAACTCAAATATTGTTAATTGTTAAAGTACTTGTTTAGTTCAAAATCTGGATACCCAATTTGAATTTATAAATTGTTAATCCTAAACCTTTTTTTTTTTTTTTAAGGAATCCTAAACCTAATTTTTATCAACCGACTAATACAAAAATTAATTAACCATGTTTTCCAGAAAATGCTTTATATTTTAAAGTATTTTTTAAGAAAACTAATTATAATACAAGTTTCTGGATCCTACAATAAAATCTAATGGCATAGCATAAATTGGCAAAATAAATACCAATAAAATATATAGGAAAAAACTACATGTAAAAAATGTATACATTTTCTAAAAAGTGCATACATATTTTTCATTAAAAAAAAAATGTAACTCAAATGACAAATAATTGACAACTTTTTTAGGAGAGAGAGCTATTATTAATTTTATTAAATTATCACTTATGTTTAATTTGAATTTGGTGGCTAAGTTCACCAACAACCTTAGGTGCCCAGAAGCAAGAGATGCCCAAAATGTCACACATGTCACATGCATTAAATAGAAAGACTATATATTTAATTCACATGAGGTACAGCTGGTGTATGAAAAACAAAAAGTGTGAAATTGGTATATTTAATATAATACATATAATAATAATAATAATACATATAGTTTGTGATGTGTGCTTCATGTAATTAATTCAACCCTTATTGCATCAAAATTTGAGTTCAGCACCTAAAACAGATTTGGGGAAAGAAAAAAAAGTCTCTTTGACGTTGGACAGGTAGATTAAAAATAAACAAATTATCATACTCTTGCATTTTTTTTATCCATGTCAGCGATCAATTTACATATACTCAATTATTATTACAAAATATATCGTTTGATCTTATAATACTTATGTAAGAAATTAATTACATAGAGAAACGTGCAATTTCATCAAAATGATTTATTTAATTCAATAATTGTATGTAGGAGATGGATTAAACCATTGATTTTTTAGATGGTAATAAATATTAGATTTAATTTAGCATAATACCATCCTTTAAACTATGCTCAAATTAACGATTAAATTGGATCTTGATCAACTTAGATTCGAAGTACAAATGACCTAAAATTACTCATTCAAATAAAAGTAAAAAAAAATTTGAACCAAATTAAGTGAGACCAAAACACATGTATTGAATAATGCATTGAAAATACTCACTTTAAAGTTCTTCTAGTTTTGATCAAATATTGAAAATGTAACGAATCTTTAACACATTTACATAATATATGTGAACAACTCTACTCATTATTAAGCGATTTTAAGGTAAAATTTCATATTATCTAATAAATAAATCTCCTTAAACTTATACATTTCAACAAAAATTCTACTTTTTTTTTTGAAAAAAAAAATCCACCCCATATTATGTTCACTAAAGCTTCATCCTCTTTGAATTAAACTTCATGCACTTTGAATTAAACATATTTTTAAAATTCATTAAAGTTAATTTTTCATGTATAACCAAAAAAATGAATAACAATCATTAGAAAGAATTGATGCATAAGAGAAAATTTGGCAGATTCAATAAAAGGGCAAAAAAAAAAAAAAAAATTTATATGTCGAATAATTTCAATCAGTGTATATATAATTTTTAATTAGTGCATCTAACAGTCTTTAAGTATAATATTCAATCCATGCTACAAAATTTTCATACACTGCAACATATAGTTTTTAATTAATAGACAATGTAAAACAAAATTAGAATATACAAAGAAAAAAAGGCTCAAATTTTTTTTATTAGTCGTATATTTCTAAAAAAGAATAATTGTGCAAAATGATTAGTGGTTTAATGATTTCATAGTTTGATAGCAATACAATTCAACATAGTTTAATTATAAAAATCTATTTGACTACCGTATTATTTAAGAAAATACCGTGTAGGTAAGATTTGTCGTTCATCCCCTCCAATTTATATTAAAAAAATTATTATAATTCAATAAACAATAAAAAAGTTCACACTGATAGCAAATTCACTTTATTTCGTACATAATAATCTCTTACGAAAATGTCAAAGATTTTGGTGGAAAGTACATATTTTTAACCAATTGAAATATGCCAATCAAGAATATCTAGTAGTTACAATCGTCTGCCACTCATAGGGACACGTCACTTCAATTGAAAAAAAAAAGAAGCAATTCATTCAATTTCAAGTACTATTGTCTTTATTTCAAAAAAAAAAAAAAAAAAGAAGAAGAAAAAAGTACATATTGTCTTAAACTTAATTAAATTAGCAATGACTTAATTGGCAAATATAATTAATGTGAGATTATGTTGGGCAATCAAATTCTTCCACATAATTACCTTCATAGGTAAAAAATTGAAAGATAAAAAACTAGGTATGTTAGGCATCTTTATTATACACAAACTTAATTGATCTTTATTAAATGAATAAAACAGTTTAAAGAGACTTAGCTTTTAATTTAATTATTGATAAGAGTGTCGTATAAGTTCACGCTAAGCTTTTAATTATTAAAAAATAGACACTTTTCTCTAAGAACATATCTTCTATATAAAACTAACTCCTTATCACATATGAAAAAAAAAAATGATAAGTGACAGATTTGATCATACTCGATATTGTGAATTAAAACCTAATTATAAAATGAAAAAAGGAAAAATTGTACAAATAATTTTTGTTAGAATTGCATTCTTAAAAGTAAAGAGATATTATGAGTTCGATTTGAATTAATCAATCTCGTATTAAATCATAATTTCATTTTATTGAACCAAAAAATTATTTGGGTTTAAGAGTTTATAATACCATATTCAATTAGTATGAAGTTTCATCTCTAACTCTAACCAATTGATGATGAGAGAGACATAATCTACACATATCTTAAAAATGTTAAAATGTCTATTCATCGTTTAATGTGGGACAATGTGAAATCTTCCAATGACATTTTAAAATTTTTAATTTGATCAATAAGCTCTGTAAACTATCAATTTTTTTAGTTTGTCAATCAAACTCTTGTAATCAATCTATTGATTTAACAAAATAATAAGAGAGCGATTGCAAAAATTACTAAATAAAACTATGAATTTAAGGGTTGTGGATCTTATTCAAATAAATATGATATTAACAATATACAATGTTAGCTAAAAAAAGAAAATGATATGGTTAAGGACAGTGAATGAAAAGGAAAGAAAAAAAAGAAGGAAACGATGAATTCAATGTGTACCTAAAAAAGTTTTAATAATACATAAGGTTAGGTTGAAAATTGATAATTAATTTAAAAAAAAAAAAAACAAACAAACAAAAACAATGTCAATAAGATATTTTTAGATATTTGTTTTAAAAAAATTAAGGTTGTTCGCTAACCCTAATTTATTTGTTTATTTTTTCTTTTCAAAAAAACTTTTAGAATCTTTATTAAACTATATTATTCTGATTTGTATTTTTAAAAGATAATTTTCATTTAAAAATAATAAACATTTCAATTGAAATTCAACTAAATAGTTTGAATTCATCCCCTCTAAATCATAAATTATATCATTTTTGTTATGTAACTTAAAAAAAACAATAGAACAACAAAATTGATCAAACATTTTTTATAAATAAAAAATTGATTATTTTAATTCAACAATATTTAAGACTCACACCCATAACCAACTAGTTACTAAATAATTTATGATGTAGAATACTACTCCTTTTGACAAATAAATAGATTATTTTGGCCCCATTTGATTACTACCTACAATAACTATCTTATCACAAGTTTTTATTCATAATCTTTTGTTTGATTAGTCATATAAGATGTTATTGAACGGCAGGCCAATTACTTTTTTTTTTTTTTTTTGAGATTATAACAATGAGGTGAGGAATTCGAACTCATGACATCTAAATCAATACATATACACTGATGCCGTTGAGCTACTACTTGACATAGGCGAATTATTATTATTATTATTATTTAATAAGTAGGCGAATTACCTCTTAACTAACCATAAAACTTTTCAAGGAATAGAATTCAACTTCTACGAAACTTTATATTGTATTATTTAAAAAGAAAATTCATTAAAAGTAGGTAGAATAAATATATATAATTATATTTTGATAAAAAAAAGATATTAATATAAAGATTATGAATACTAGGACAAAATATATCAACGAAATTAATCTATATATTCTATTTGATTTGAGATCTCAAAAAGTGGCAGAAAGTTGATTACACAAAATAATTTATTTTGTTCTAACAAACATCATAATTAATAATTAAAGGAGAGTCAAAAAGTGATTTGGCAATATCCTACGCTCTGATTTTCTAATTTGCAAACACGTTTCCCCACAACTAAACAAAGCCTAGCTTCGGTAATCTTTGAATTCATGTTTGAAACAAAAAGTAAAATAAAATAAAATAATTAACCTTCAGAATTTATTTTAGAAGGTATTTGGATGAAGAGTTAAAAAATTGAGATTTTTGTTCTAATTCATTTAGATGTGAATTTTTATAGAAGAATTATAGCAAAAAACTCGTTTGAATGTTAGAAATAATAACTTATTTTGAATGTGGATTTGAAATCATAAATTATTTTAAGTACTTAAAAATAAATAATTATAAATGAATTATTTTGAGTAGTTAGAAATAAATGATTAAAAATAAATAGTTATTTTAAATAATTAAAATTGAAGATTTATTTGAAGTAATTACGATAACTCGTTTGATTGTGGTTTTTTGATGAGTAATAAATTCTCAATATAAATCCTCTTTAAAATTGACAAACAAACACCCTTTAAAATTTATTCTATTTTGATTATATATTCAAATGTTTAATTTGTTATTGAATTCGTACTCAAAAAAAAAAAAAAGTTATTGAATTCAACCATATTTGAATTATTGGTCACTAATCATACGTTTTATTATTATTTTTTAGTATAAATTGGGAAGAAGAGACAAAAAAACCTTATATAAAAAGTATTATTACGATCAAACCCGTGACTGTGATGTTAAACTGAATTACTACCAAATAATGAAACCACTAAACTACTAACCCTTTCACTATTATACGTTATACTAATTAATCTATACTAATTTTGACATCTTAATATTTGTAATTTCAATAAACTTAAAATTACTCTTATAATAAATTTGACTTTGAAGTTACTTTCTATTTAATAAATAAATTTATTTACATTTATCTAATAGTAATAATTTTAATACAAAAAAGAATTCAACATAATTTAAAATTTATAAACAAAAAATTATAGAGAAGATAATAAATGTTGATGTTGAACTTTGGTATTCGTGATCAATGGTGAATTTGTGAGTTTTTTAGGGACGAATCGCTTGCAAAACAAACAATAAACTGGACACCCGGTGTGATGCAAGTCTCGTAGCCTCTAATACTTAATTCCGATTCAAACGACCAAAAAAGATTAGGAGAGTACTAGTTTCTAAGGTTTTGAGAACTTAGATATTTTGTTTTTGTCTAACTTTTTATGAGGAGGCATTACACACTTGGTGATGATGGATAGGACCTGGAGTTAAGCATAGCCCAACCTTCTATAAACTCAAGGTGCTGGAGCTTGACCCCATAAGGGCCTGGGGTCGTGCTAGCTCGACCTCTTAATAGGCCCGAGGTCTAGTCGAGCTGGACTCCCTAAGGGCTCGAGTGCTTGACCTCTTAAGGGCTCTGCCATCTAGGGAGCTTCGATCGGACTCAATCCCTTTTTCATTGGGCTCAAGTCACAATCTACTCAGCTTTCTCGAACGTATGGGTTTTTATCGGCCTGTGAGCTTTACCGAGCCTTGACCATAAATTTCTCTACAACATAAAAAAAAAAAAAAAAAAAAAGTTATCAACAAAATTATTACAATAAAAATAGACTTTATTTGCGAGAATCAAAATTAAAACAAATTCTAGTATGGATTAAAATAGTATTTTATTAAAATAATATTATCTTAGTTTATATTATCCTTTCAATTAAAAAATAAAATAGTATTATCTTTTACACTCACCAGATTTGGTGCAAGAGAATAAAAGTTGGGACAATGGGGAGCAAAAAAAATAAAATAAAAATTGTTTGCTTATTATTTAATTAATTGAAACCCAAGAAGTTTTGGAAGTTTGATTCTTTTTGTTGTTTGAAATAGGGAAGTTTGCATTTTGTTAAGTGTATGAGAAGCAAGAAATCTTGCTTCTGCAACAATATAAAACTATAGGTTTAATCAGACTTTATTTGGTGACAAGTGTGCATGACATATAGTTTTTTACATTAAATTGAAATACAATATTTCGGTAGATTGGAGACGTGACATAAATGAGTACTAACAATTGTATGATATAAATTTAAGCTAATATATTATTTATCTTAATAAATAAATATATAAATATATATTCAAAGTAACTATGATAGTTGTTGGGTTTCTTTTTTTTAAATAAACATAAAATTAGGAGTCCATGAGTTCGAATCTTGTGGGTCATATATTATATCATAAAAATGTCTAAATTACTTTCATTTTATTGAAATCTAAAATGAAATTCCAAAGATAAAAAAAATTCACCCCATACACACACTAAACAATTATAAAATTGATATAATCTCTCAAATTTTCCATATTTTGGTAAAATATAAATAAACGATGTCTAAATATAATCGAAAAACACTATCAACAATACAATTATTTTCTTTTAAAAATAAGTTCAAGTATTTCAAGTGAAAATCAAAATTATTATTAAAAAAAAAATTAAGACCAAAATTAATAATTATTACCTTATCTTTTTATAAAAAGTTCAAAACAAAATAAATTAACTTTATTAATAAAGAAAGAATATTTGATCACCAAATAACATTTAACGTTTATATAAACTAAATTCACAATAGAAGTAGCTTAATTAGTGTATACCCATGGTCATGAGTTCGAATCCCCCACCCCCAATTGTTATACTCTAAAAAAAAAAAAACTAAATTCACAATATATATTATATATATTTTAAGAAGATAACACTAAAATATTATATTATAATTAAAGAAAGAATATTTCAATGTAAATTAAAATAATATTAAATTAATATAGAAATTAATTTGAAGATACAGAAGAGTATTGTTCGAAAAACACATCATTAAGAGTTTTTTTTTTTTTTATAACAGTTGGAACATTTTAAAACAGAAAATGTGCAAAACAAGCACCATTCTATTATTAAAAAAACACTACCATCTTAATATATATTTCATATATCCTTATAAAATAAGATACTACATCTACAATTTAATAAAGATCCTACAAAAAAAAGGAATTTTTTAGGATAATGGAAAAAAACCTACTAATTTTTATATACACGTGAGAAGAGAAAAGATTTAATAACAAATGGAGTATAATTTAACATATTATAACATTATATCGGATGTAATGCAATTTAATTTCACAATTACTGTTAAATTTTAAAAATTGATATTTGACTCGCATCTTATTTGAAACTAATAAAGTGTGATTCCCTCTTCAATTCAAATTAAAAGAAACAGTAGAAGTTCAAATTTGAAATTGAGAGTGAAAATAATAATGTTTAACAAATAATCAAATAATAAAAAAATAGAGAATGACATTTTTGTGGGCAAGAGCAAACATATAATGACCCATCTTATATAAACCAAAATTTCACAAATTAGGCATCGTTTGATAATCATTTTGTTTTTAATTTTTTAAATTTAAACTTACAACAAATAATTTGTCACATGTTTTTTTTCTTACTTGCATATCTGCATCTTACCTATATTTTTAGAAACGAAATCAAAATTAAAAAATAATAATAATAATAACTTCCAAAAGTTTGTTTTTTGTTTTTGAAATTTGATTAATATTCATATATTTTCTCAAAAAAAGATTGATATATTAAAGAAAAAATGGAATACATGATAGAAAATATAAGTAAAAATAAACTTAAATTTCAAAAACAAAAAACTACATGATTATCAACAAGGTCTTAGCCCATTGTTTTTGGAGTCTTATGTTATTTTAGAGCATCTTTTGTTTTAGCTAGTCAAACTTTAAAAGCCATGTGATTCTTTATATCTTTTAATATCAATTGCTTTTTATTATAGATGTGAAGTATCTTAACTTTTTAAAAAGTAAATTTATTACAACCATATTTTGTTTCAATAAATAGAATTATATAGTTGTTTTTTTTTTTTTTTGAGAAACATATAGTTATTTATATAACAATATAATATGACACATCTATCAAGGTAGTCTCGTATCATTAAACATAATATGGTGGTAGACATAAAAAATAAATGTTAACATCATCATACAATATGAAAATGATAGTACACAAACTTACATTCATTCTCATAAGTGATGTATAAACTTTTGTTTCTATAAGCTCATGTGTAACATTTTTGTCCTCACAACTTTGAACCAAATGATATATTCATAACTTGCTTTAATTATAAGAAAAAAGTCTTGGTTTAAAATTTTGTTCGGTAATAATAAGAACACGTCATACAATCTCATAAATTCATAACTTATCTTAGAATATTTATATATATACTTTTAATTATGCTAAGATAAGTTATGAATGTATGGGATTGTATGACGTGTTTCAACGAGAAGAGTAGTTTATTTTATTATCAACTTAAACACTTAAAAAGTTTGTTAACATGATTTTAGAATAGTGAAAAACACTTATAAATGTGTATTAAAAATTACTTTGAAGTGTCAAAGTTGGCTTATCTAAAAAAATAACTTTTTTTAAAAATTTTTTTTTT